>CALYLW010000090.1:920669-1090861 GCA_944989445.1 Ampullaceana balthica
TTGATGAGACGTCACATTTCTTAAACACCCCCTCCGCCTCATCACACATCGTCACAAAAGTGTGACCCCCTCCCCCACCTAGTTGCGTCACGTCATTTATGGACGGCCCCCTAAACGATTTAGAGTGAATTTAATATAATTCATGTCGTACTTTGTAAGCTAACAAAAATGTTTTCAAGGTTTTAAATGGTTTTATTGAGAAAAATGTACTAACAATGAAACAATACAAAGATGTACTTACGTGGAGGAAGCAGAAGATCAGTTACCTGCCAAACACGTATTTTCAAGTTTGTTTTATGGTATTCAAACGACAGGTGGAGATTGCCTATTGCTGAGAAAATTAATCAAAATTACATGTACTCAACCGTTAATGAAATGTATGAGAAAGAAAAAAACACACATTTTAACAAACAATTTGAAAAGATTGAGTATAAATAATGAAATGACTATATACCACATATTCTCTAGAGTTTTTAGAGGCGGTGATGTTACATACATGATTTATCGAGTTAAATAACAATGATGTAATCAAGACTCATAGTTTATTTACAACAAACACATTGTCAACGTGCCAAGTTATTTTAATAAATAAGTTACTGTGAAACAAATTAAACATGACACCCAACTATATAATAAGACTAAGACAACAGGACACAATAATATGTATTGTATATTGCACCGCTGCTAAACATGGGGCATGGGGTATTTCTGGTTTAATAATGCCTCCCATGGTGGGGAAAAAATTTTCTAGGCATCTTCTTTGAAAACAAAAACAACAGAATAACAATAATAAATAATATATATTTTTTTCCAGATGACCGAATTGTCCTCCACTAAATAAATAAGACAAACTGGCACCCGGGGCTATTGGTTCTTTGATACGCTACCACGACACTCACATATACGACACAATTAAATGAATCACAACAATGTTACAGAACAAACCACCTGCTTGTTCTGGGACGTTAGGCAACTTGTCCCACTTGTCTTTTACTCGCGTCCCGTTCATGGCCAAGCCGTTCTTAGGCAAGTAGCTGGGGTTGTTGTTGGTGTCACCCTTACCTCCATTCCAGTCGTCTGCTGTGTTCAGATGATTCACTGGGAAGATAATAACTTCATTATACTTTTTTCGATAGATATTTTAAAAAAAAATAGCTTAAAGAATGTGTCTAAGTTTAATATATTCTAACAAACTTCCAGCAAAACTAGACCTGCCAGCCGATTTTTAAAAACAATTTCGGCTGGCTGACATAATTTTGTGGCGGATATCCGGATTAGCCGGATTTATGCGTAAATTGACATTTGCGGCTGATTTTCGGCTGATTACGAAATATTCGGATGAAATTCGGGGGAAAAGGGGGAGGGGGGAAGGGGGGGGGTAAAAATGGTCAAAAATAGAGTGACGTACTTTATGGACGGCCCTATGCTGTCCTACTAATACAGTGCATGAAAGCATTCCACTCGTTCATTCTCTGTCACTCAATACCTGATAGGCAGGCACTTAGAATATCATTTTATAATTTTCATGAATAAAACAAACGCGATGTAGTATTTCAGCTGTTAGGCTAATGGGAAGCGCCGCATATTTTCCGGCGGATTTTTGGCGGACGAAAATTCGGCGGCGTATGCGACGTTGGCTGAGGGTCTAATCAAAACGAATATATCATTAATTTCTAAAATAAACTTCGCATAGAAACACTGTGCAGACTTGTATACAAATAAAACTTGTTTTTGAAAATGATCATTAAAACAAAACAGGTAGCAAAATAAAATCGCAGGTTTTACAACTTCAGTATAATCACACATACTGGTATGGACACAGGGTCACCAACAAAGAAAAACTACACGGCCTATTTATTTTTTTATTACCCTTTAGAGTATTTAGACTCAAGGGGTGAAAGAATGTGAATAGGACTATTTTCAGCATTTTGAAATGGTCTGTAAGCTAGATCTACTTAACTATACATTCACTAAATGAACCAGAGGCGTGACTAGGGGGTGCGTACCGCCCCGGGTGACACCACCACAAAGGGTGACAACAAAATGTAAAATTCTATATGTTCCTGTTATTAGGCACTGACATACTCGGAGGAGGTCTATGGGGTAAGTTGTGAGGGGTTGAAACCATGAGCTACCGCACTGGGTGACACCAATCGTAGTGACGCCTCTGATAAGAACTTCTAAACTAGACAGCCATTAAAAGAACTACCTAACTAGCCAGTCATTAAAAGAACTACCCTACTAGACAGTCATTAAAAGAACTACCCTACTAGACAGTCAAGAACTACCCTACTAGACAGTCATTAAAAGAACTACCCTACTAGACAGTCAAGAACTACCCTACTAGACAGTCATTAAAAGAACTACCCTACTAGACAGTCATTA
This sequence comes from Ampullaceana balthica, assembly GCA_944989445.1. NCBI lineage: Eukaryota > Metazoa > Mollusca > Gastropoda > Lymnaeidae > Ampullaceana > Ampullaceana balthica. The sequence goes on from CALYLW010000090.1 coordinate 923,055, forward strand.
AAAGAACTACCTAACTAGCCAGTCATTAAAAGAACTACCTAACTAGACAGTCATTATAAGAACTACCTAACTAGCCAGTCATTAAAAGAACTACCTAACTAGCCAGTCATTAAAAGAACTACCTAACTAGCCAGTCATTAAAAGAACTACCTAACTAGACAGTCATTATAAGAACTACCTAACTAGCCAGTCATTAAAAGACAGTGACACAGTGACAATATTTCATGTCACCAGTGTACTCTAGTTCCATTTTCAAATAAGAAAACAGCAGACATAACCGTAATCTCACTCACTACTCCATGAACTTTGTTTTTCAAACAGATTGATGTGTTAATAGTGATGAGATACATAGATGTGATATGTGATTACTGAACGTTTGAGCCAATTTAGCTAAATGCCACATACCGTCGATGAGACAAACCGGTACGTAAATAAAACTTTTTTCTTCTTTTTTTTAAGGCAATGGCAATGTAAAACTGAATATTATTCAACAACGTTAAAAAAGTTTCTACAAACTTAAGACTAAGATGGTATGGTTAATTTAATATTTTAAATTTATATTTAACCAAATACATTTTATCAGATTGTAAAATTAATGAGATTATGATGTTTGATATTCCAGGGGATGAGTTACACGCCCCTTCTCCATGTCAATCAGTTTTAAAGATTTCGTCAACTGAAAATGTTTGACAAAATAAGTCTAATGCTCAATACTCAATGTCATTCCTAGGGAGTGACAGTGATAGTGTATAATACCTTGACAAAACACGGAAAAACACATCCTGTCAAGTGTGTATCAGCTACGACACCAGAAATGACGTTCTTGGCACAGGGATCCTCCTCAAATATGAACTACGACAAACGTTACACCGAACTCTCAAGACACATCGCTTTCATACGTCTTCTAACTGGAGTCAAGACTGCAGTCCCGGCCGTGCAAACATTCCCGTGATATTGTATATTCTCTGGAGGCGAATGTGTTCGAGCAAACACAGGACGAATGGCTCTAATTGGTTTCCTGCCCTCAGTATGTGTCAAGGCTTAGATACAGTCTGCTTGTTGAGCCAATGTATCATATTTGAGATAACGTTGACTGTCGTGAGGTATCCTTCCATTCGGGGTGCGGTATACTTACAATTGTACACATTGGGTGTAAAATTTGAAAGGTTAGAAATAAGTCCATTGAATTCCACAATTGTGTTTTCTAAATTGAAGCCACAATCTTACAAGTCCTAGTGCTTTAAGTTTAAGGTAGAGATACGGTAAAAAAAAACTACAGCAAATCAATGTTAACTGAACAGGTTTAATTCCAGGAGGTACACACTGTGCTGGGAAGATTTATTATGCCACACGTCTTTACTATATAAATGTCTTTCGGCAAACTGGTTTATAGATTGCGGCAGTGCTTATAAATTCTAAAATTAACTGACTTGAAGGGACTCGCAGAGTGTCATGTCCTTGTCAAAGTAATCGTATTCTTGATTTCTCTGTATCCACGACTTGCCTGATTCCCTATATATGTCTTGTCGAATTTGTATTTTTAAGGAACTGTTTCAGCTGGAGAACTAAACTCATGTGTTTTCTGAAACGTAAAATCACCTTCTCCATATTTTATTAATAGCTGTTCCCTGGCACAACATGGAAAGATAACGTAACAAAAATGTACTGAAAAAGGTGAAAGAACGTGCGACGTGCACGACTTTCAGTTTACATTTCTCATATATGTTTACACACTGAGGTCGTAAAGCAAATTTAAAAAAAAATAGTGATGTTTTCGTTAAATCTTAAGTAAACAATATGTACAGGGTTGAATATTATCAACAAATTGAGGAAGTAATTACTGTGTGCTTATTAGTAGGGGACACATGGATATGCCCTTAAGGACACATTTATTGGACATTGTAGCACGCCAATATGTGTTTTGCCAGGAAAAAAAAAGGGGGGGTGGGGTTGTTAAGCCCCGTTGCGTTTAGCCCATAGGTAAACATTTGAGGACCGGGCGAAAAGGAAAAGTAGTGAAATGCAGAACAATGAAAACCTATTTCGTTTTGTTTGTACTTGAAACTTCTGCGTTAATCGTCTAAACAATTCAATTTCCATAATTGCATATTTCCAACTGGCTTTCATTTTGTTTTACAAACAATTTATTTTTTAGCAGATCAAAACACATTTGCAGAGTGTTTGTGTGTGTGTGAGAGATAAATGATGGAATTAATTTTTTACCCGTGTATATGTGGCTTGTGGAGTCAAACAGCTTCAATAAGTTCTAGGTCAAACTGATTCCTCATCAACCGTTCCCTTCCACCCCATAATCTCCAAGTGTTTTGTGTGTTCACTGTGCTAAAAATGTAAAAAAAGCTTGTAATGAAATGAGCTTCATTAGGGACCAAGGTGTGCACTGTACGAGTGGTGTAAGACGACAGAGTTATTTGTATGATGCAGGTGCAGAAAGCGGGTGGGAAATTTGATAACTGGCTTTTAAATAATTACAACAAAGGGACGTGATGAGTTGAATGGACATCATTATTCTTAACAACATTTATGATATGTATAAGGATTCTCTAGACTCTAAGATATAATGTGTACATGGTAACACTGTGTATAAAATATTAAAGATGCTGATTATTTACATTATAGGGTTCCCCGAAGTATTGATGAAAATTCCTTTAAAGTGAGTTGCTTGACGGCATCTTAAGTCAGTAAATTTATTAGGTGGGAAGTTCCCTGTCACATATGTTTGGTGTTTGTGTCTTAGAGTATATTTCGTTTTAGGTGCCGAGGCAAAATCCACCCCCCCTCGCCCCTTTAAAAAAAATCTTTTAAAAGTATTTTGATATTTAAATCCCTTATATTAACTTCACTGTCTTGTGATCTCTGTTTCAATGTCTGTCGTGGTCCTGCGAAAGAATAAAAGTTAAAAAAAAATGACCCACATCCCGTGATGCTATCGAGCTGAAATTTTTCACATGGACTTTTGTCATCTAACTATACATTGTGTCAAAATTTCAGATCGATCGAATGTACTGTAATTAAATTAATGAATTTTTAGATTATCTCTATGTGTCTCCATGTAACATGTACATTTTTGTGCTAGTCTGTCGCGCGGTGCGTATTATATTGAACAAATGTTTTATAATATATTCCCCATCCGTAAATTGTATGCTAGACTGTCGCGCGGCTCGTATTATATTGAACATAATCAATACTTTTAGTTATGTCTCATTTATTCATAGTCAAAAACTATGTTTTTACGGGTTGTTTAATTTAAGTTGATCATTTTTGGCAGGAATGTGGTATAAGATTGAAGGTGACGATGCTCACAGTATAGTAAAGCAAAGAAAAGTGGTACACTTAGGGAAGGGGAGCGTGAACTAACAAGCGGTTTACATGCCAGAAATCATTTTCGCAGATAAATAGAAATAATAGGGATCTACCCTGTTGATTTATTGATCAAAAGGATGAAGTTGTATAAGTATAAGAAAGAATAAACAAAATTTTGTTACGAGAATTGACTGGTAGTGTGTGGTTTGGGGTGGGGAGGTGAGAGAACACTGAGACCACCACCACAACCCCGTGACGACAGCACAACTAGAACTGGACCAAGGACGTCAGAGCCTAAAGGGAAATAACTCCTACACTATAGAAAAAATGGATACGCTCCAGTAATTTATACACACAATGATATTGATATATATTATATACAAATTGAAGTTCCAGCATAGTTCCTTCATACATTTAAATATCAAAACTAAAAACATATTTCAAAATTAAAATAAAACATCGGTTTCAGTGTTTTTATATGCAGGCACACTTCATAAAATGATCACACCGTACTGAGTACTGCTGATATTATATCAAATAGTGTTGTCAGTGTTGTGTTGGTTTCATGTCACAATACTTTCGGCTTTAAACCAGTGAAACTTTTGTATTAAACTGCCTTAAATGAACTGACACATGAAATAACTGGTAAATTTTAATATTTTTTTTATGAATAGTGTAAACTGTAAGTTAAGTAAAGAGAAGTGTGGTTTCTTTAGCGTACTCCTATATTGCGATGAAATGTGGCTCAAAGACAGCTGACTCTCACTCTGCCTTCATATTGCCTCATTTATTAATTTAATTTGAGAACACTTGATGTTATCATTCTAAATAGTACATAATAGCAATACTGTGTAATACAGAGATACAGCTTAGGTATTTGAAGACCACAAGGGAAAAAACGGCTATGTGACATTTTAATTATTTTTTTTAGTTATACCTGTATCTGATAGAGGGTAATAAATAGAATGCTTTGAATGAGGTTTTATGAGAAATATATGTCTCTCGCCCTATTAAAAATTCTAATCTATTTAGTTCATTTATAATAAATATGTATAATTTTGAACTTAAAAACTTGAATATCTCATTCTCAATACTACAAAAATGTGACATAGCCAGTTCTTCATTTGGAGTGCGTGCATGATAGATCGCAAGGGACATAACTTCTCAAAACATTTGTAAATGTAAATAAGTGCCATCATATGGCCCAATGGGATCAAGCTCCTACTAGACGATGACGTCAGGGCGATTAAACTTCAACTGCCTGGGAAAGTCATACCGTCATACTAACTATGAGCTTCATTCCAAGTCGGAACGCAGACACGTTCGACACATTGTCGACATTGAATACAAATTAAGATGGAAAAAAATAAAAACAATGTTCTCCAATCAAGATAACGTCTGACACGTTGTCACAGATCTAATGACGTTACAAAGAAGGACATAACTCAAAATTGAGGTTTACATAGAGCGCTGGTTTGGCTTAAGAAGAGCGCTGTTATTATACATACAGCAGCTAACATCAATGTTTTTTAAATGGATCCCTGCCTGCTGATACCAGTGAATTAGATCGTCCAGGTCGAGTTTGGTTCAATTAGATCGTCCTGGTTGAGTTTGGTTCAATTAGATCGTCCAGGTCGAGTTTGGTTCAATTAGATCGTCCTGGTCGAGTTTGGTTCAATTAGATCGTCCTGGTCGAGTTTGGTTCAATTAGATCGTCCTGGTCGAGTTTGGTTCAATTAGATCGTCCTGGTCGAGTTTGGTTCAATTAGATCGTCCTGGTCGAGTTTGGTTCAATTAGATCGTCCTGGTCGAGTTTGTTTCAATTAGATCGTCCTGGTCGAGTTTGGTTCAATTAGATCGTCCTGGTCGAGGTTGGTTCAATTAGATCGCGGAGTTTCTTTAAAATTTAATCTAAAGCCACACAAACATTGTTTGAGAATTTGTAATCAAATTAGAAACGGATCAAAATGATTTTGAGATTTCGACAAAAAATGAAACAATTTCAATGGGAAAAAGTCGTCCGGTCAAAATTGTAACTGATAAGTCGGAACGGCTTGATACACGCATTTTTCATACATCAAAATATGATGGGAAATTTATGACCATTTAATAGTATTAGGTTACCTTGAATTTTTACTTTTTTTATTCAATGACGTCCAATATTAATTGTCTGAATGTCAAACTCATACGATGAAAACAAAAATGATTTTTTAAAAATTGCATAAAAATTAAAGGTATAAGTCTTATTTGAATTTTACTATACAGATTTGGCGTATTATCCTGATTCCCTATTATTCATTGATCATGACATACACTGTACAGGGATAAGGGCCTAGGCGAAGCTGATCAGCTAGAATAGCATTTCTAAAAAAAAATTAATTGATAAACAGATTTGCCAACCCCAGACCAATATGTATACCTCGACCTATATGATCTTTATGTCCACTCTACCCCGGAAAGCTGGATCTTTTAATGAGCCTCATAAAGATCGGAACGATACGAAGCTAACATCGGCATTTTTTTAAAGATGGCTTTGTTGCTAGTCATATTAATAAAAAGAAAGATACATTCCAAATTGTTGTTGCAGTTACATCTGACAATTGGTCTCAAGATAAAACTTCATGGTTAGAATTCACGTTCCTATTATAAACACTCGAGCGTAAAAGTAATGACCAGATATCAGTGTCCACACATGGTGAAAGTAATGACCAGATATCAGGTTGTCCACACATGGTGAAAGTAATCACCAGGTATCAGTGTCCACACATGGTGAAAGTAATGACCAGATATCAGTGTCCACACATGGTGAAAGTAATGACCAGATATCAGTGTCCACACATGGTGAAAGTAATGACCAGATATCAGTGTCCACACACGGTGAAAGTAATGACCAGATATCATTGTCCACACATGGTGAAAGTAATGACCATATATCATTGTCCACACATGGTGAAAGTAATGACCAGATATCAGTGTCCACACATGGTCCGTGAAGCTCTAATTTAGGCAAAATGATTTGTTTACATTGAGAATTATAAGTCATGGAAAAATGTGTTAAAATGGATTGCCTAAGAATTTGGGTTTTTAAATCAATAAATTTATCAAATTATCAACTTACCAGTTGCACTCATTTAATGTGTAACTCCGACTTTAGATTTACAGGCAACTGTCTCTGTCATGTCCTGTGACAAACGCCATATAATATAAACTGACTAAAGACAATGGTCAGCAACTATTTTTGACGTCTCAAATCTCAATAACAGTCGGTTCGGCGGAGACCAATTGCTGTTAGTGATTGTCGTACAAAAATCTAGAGCACTTGTGTTTCCTCACAGAAAAGTTAAACAAACCAAAAAGTAAATAAAGCCTCACTCAGCTGTTCCTCAGCTACAGGACAAAGCCTCAATTCACTTTGCCAACAGTGCCATAAAATCAGTGTAGCAGAACTTGAACTGAGCTGTCTGGCCGTAAGAAAAGACACACCTTGTTCAGCCTGGTTCACTTGTTGTGTGCTCTGTCCCAGTCTTTCGGATCCGAGTCTCTCAAGATTTGGCCCACTGTACATACCTGTCCCTTCACCTCTACACGCTACAACAGTTGTGTCAAAAGTCCGGCCCGTGGGCCTAACGCGGCCCGGCTTAACATTTTAACTGGCCTGCGGGCTTATGTTTAATCAATTGACTCGTGGATTTTTTCTGTTTCGACGACATTTTTATTTATAACATAAGAAGAAATTATGTGCTGTATTGAGTACGATGACGAAAACAAAATCGAAGACGTTTTATTGTTTACAAACGTGAATATTGGTTACAAAAAGCCAATAAACCGATGTGCAGTTATGTCTAATATGTGTACCGATTTTGAAGACGTCCTATGGCAAAATCAATTACATAAATTGTATATATATTTATGGACCGAGCTACTTTTGTCAGTTGAGAACATTCACCTGTAACACATGATGAAGTTTTAGCTTTTTAAAAAAAAAGTTTTAATTTCTCAATGTTTTCTTTGGTAGATGTGTCCCATATAATAGATACACATTCATGTGATGTATGATTATGAGAATGGTTTCTCTTATAACAGAAGTTGTCCATGCTAGTATGCTGCTAGTCCAGCATGCCATTGCCCCCCAATCTACACAACTTGGCTTTAATAAAGAATGTATATACATGTAGGTATAAATATAGGTATTAGTATTACGTCTGTGTGTAGGTATGCTGATATGTTAGAGCAAAGGCGTTTTATTTTTATTTAGAATTTCTTTTATTAATTTTCTCAATAATTCTAACACTCAAAATAATCATCGTATGTGTTTGTATAGTTCACTTTCGTCTTCTACTTCTACTACTTCTACACAAATTGGAAAGTAAAGCTAACTAGGTTTATGACATACATACTCACATCATTTGTTAAAGTTAACGTGGGTTTGCTTGCTTTTTTTTTGGTTGTTATACAACATTTAAAATAATGTAAAATCTTTAGGAAATGTCAATGCGGGAGAACTACGGCTGAACAGCGTGAAAATACAACATTGCCTACTTTAGCTTTAAATTATGAGTCAATGTGAGTCCCATGCGTCATTTGAGAAACATTTCATTTCATTAACCTCTCAAGTCATAGACAATAGGAGCAAGTCAACCAAGTAAAACACAAATTAATGACAGATAGGACGAAAAATGTGAAGAATGTATTACATTCCCATCCCAATCATGCAGATTACCACTCTCTAGTTTTTAACTGGGAAGTCTACGTAAACAGCGGAGGCGTGCGGTGTGCCCAGCTAAACATTTCACCTCCTGAAACCTAACAGCGCTGTGCCTTTCCAACTTCGGAATGGAACGTGTTTTTTTTTAAAATAAATTTTTTCAAAGAACAGTTGAACGCTCAGGTTACCGTCCTCAATCAAATGTAAAGACATGATAACTGATGGTCTACACAGGGACGGGGGAAGTTTACATTTGGTAGGAGCAGCGTCAAGGCATTTTAGCGCTGCTGGGTGAACCCTCAGTATGGCTTAGGACAAAACGACGCTGTCACGCGTCCCAAATGAACACGAAATTAATTATGTAGCGGGCCGCAAAATCTCTGTCTAATACTTATATAGTATGGTTTGGTAATTCTGCCCAAGGAGCACATAACATAGAGTCATAATTGCTCTGACCTCACACAATTACTGTCATACTCATATGATTAATCTTTAGCTCAGGATCTGTTCTGGATTTACTATTTGCTAAAGAAGCTATAGCATAAGGCCCCGCCGGATTTTTTAAAAATATTTGGCACTGACATATATCTGGACTTCAAAAGGGCCCCCATGTCTCAAATAGCTTAGGGCCCCATCAAGTCTAAATCAGGCCCTCCTCAGGATTATAATGCTGCTATTCAACCACTTAAAATAGATTTTTAACACAAATATCCAACGTAATCTGTGAATAAAAATTAATACATGGTTTCTATTACATGATTGGCAATAAGAGAAACCCCTATCATTTTTTCTTAAAGGCAAAGATTATATTAAACAAAGAAATACTTTCTAGAAAATGAACTCCAAATGCCTTCTACTTACATTATTAGAATTACAAGTAACATTTTTCGGTCGTTTCCAAGAAGTTTTTTTCCTCACAAAGGAGTTACAACCGTGCATGGATCATCTACCCCTCAGTGAACAATAGAGACAAAATCCATTCCAAAACTGCATAAAATCAAGAATGTTGAAGACATAGGTCAGAACTTTGTTTTCGGCTAAAATTCAACGTGTCTATATATAGAAGACATCTATTCATTACCATAATATATCAAAGCTACATCTACCACATGGTTATTACAATTACAGTGGACATAGCATAGGGGCCCTCCATAAATGACGTCACGCAATTTTGGCCGATTTTACCCCCTCCCCCTCCTCGTCACAAAAACTTAGACCCCCCTTCCAATATGACGTCATAAAACTGTGACAACCCCCTAAAAGCGGTATTTTATATTTGAAAATATGCATGTTTCAAATCACTTTATTGTCATATTAGAATGTATGTAGAGTAAGGTTGCACTATACATCTAATATCGTAACACGCGTGGATCCATTGTAAAACGTCATAATAAATAAATATTAAGAAATCGAATATTTAAGTGGAACTTTGATTTAAAGTAGCCTGTTTTGACATGACGTCACAATTCTTAAACTCTCACCCCTCCCCCTCGTCACAAATGTGGATACCCTCCCCTCCCCTAGGTGCGTGAAGTCATTTATGGACGGTCCCCTTAACCTAGAGTGTTAGACTAGACTAAGGGGCCGTCCATAAAGTACGTCACGCTATTTTTGACCATTTTCAACTCCCCCCCCCTGTCACAAATCTTGGACCCCCCCCCAGCCTAAAGTACGTCACACTTTCCAACAAAAGTAATATTTTTATTAACAAAATAATTAAAATTTAATCTAAAACACCATGACGTCACACTTGGCCGGAACCCTCTCCCCCTGTCACACTTTCTTACACCCCCCCTCTTGAGCGTGACGTACTTTATGGACGGCCCCTAACTAAAACTTGACTCTTTTAATGTGATTCACCAAGGCTGATTTAAAAAGAGAAAAAAATCCATGTTGTACCAAGTATAACAAGATGTATCTATTATGTATTTTATAATAAGATACATTAATTTTCTCTATTTTATAATATTGCCTTGGGAGATGGACACATTTGAAAAAAAAAGTAAATATTTACATCAATGATAAATTAGTAATACATTATGGGTCCTTTAGTGTCATAATCTCATTAACTCTTTTACTTTGTACTGGAGCTGAAAATTCTATAGTCTTGTGCTTGTGCATGGCTTGTATGAATCAGAGGCGTCACTAGGTTGGTGTCACTCAGTGGGGTAACTAATAATGGCTAATGGTGTCACTCTTCATGACTTACCCCATAGTCATAGAACTCCCCCGAGTCTGCCTATTCAGTTCAGCAATAATTTTGTTACAAATAATTCGTCATTATTAGTTTTACAATCATTATCACTTTTACTGAAACAAAACATAAACTAGTCGACCGTTTTAAGCAATGGCGTTGAATTTAAAATTTTAATTAAAATAATTATTACATGTATTTCAATCAGATACCTATCCTACTATCCTATAGTTATAGTCATAGTAATATTTAAAATTTTGAGTTACAGGGGAATCTACTCTGTTATTTGCATTTGATAAAAAAATCTTAATCAAAAGTTATAGGCCTTTAAATATTTAGAAAACAAAATGAAATATATTATAATTCTCAAAAAATAGTTAGTTTAACAGTTTTATATTAAATAAAATGATTTTTTAAACCTTTTTAATTTAAATCAACATAAAATGAGATATCAATAAATGTATTTTTTAAAAATAATTTAAAAAAATTAATTACACAAAAATAGTATATTTTAATTATAAAGATTTTTATATGTTCATGAGATGGACCAATATATTATGGTCATGATAAGAAAAATAACAGTTTCAAAATTCACAATAAAAAGAAAATATTATTTATTTGAATATTTCCATTTTCTTAGCTTTTATTTAGGCAAAAATGTAATAAAATGCCAAAATATAATGATTATTTCAGTATTTGATCACAAAATTATCCAATTTCAGACAATTTTATTATTATGTCTGTATCTAGGTTAGAGGCTATTTTTGTTTGGTTGTTATGGCTGACAATGGAGGTTGCGTTTTGTAAATAATGCTATCGGCTTCGCCCAAAACATGGCGATCTTCTGATCCCTATCGATGTTAGTTAATGTGAATCTCAATGTGTTTTAAATAATCTTTAAAAATTAAATGATTTATTTTGATATTTGATTTCAATTGTATCAAGAGTTAGACTTACAACTAATTAGTAATCCAGTTCTGTAGGCAGTTGTCATCAGTAGGCAGTAGGGTCAGTAGGCCATAATTATAATCATTCATAATGCCTAATAATGCCCATAATCATTATGGCACGGCTAATTAACTAATAAAGTTAATCGGAGCCTATAAATTGTATGAATACATAAAAAAAATTTACAATCAGGGAATGCAAATTGAAGCTATAAGTATAAGTACAAGTGAAAATTTCAATCTGTAATCTTTTAATGAATAGTAAAATGTCTGAATAGAAATTAATTAAACTTATCTGAATTTATCTTATATTTTTTGGTGATCCAGCTAAGTTTCAGTTATAAAAAAATAATAAATAAGTTGGCTTCTCATTCAAAGGCAGAGCAAGTATGAATCTCAATCTCAGTCTTATATTATATAGCCTAAAACAATAAATATATATAAATATAATAATAATTATGATATGCCCTAACATTTACCTAAAAAAATTGCATAGATTAAAATATGTTGTAATTTGTAATGCCAACTAAGTAAATATGAAATGTAAATGTATATTAATATCTTACATTACAGTAATGTGTCCAAAATTAGCATTAGCTGTTATTAGTAGTGTTCTTAAATAATATACTAAGACTAAGATATTAATTTACATTCATTTGATTTTTACTCAGTTGTATTTTTCAATGTTACAAATTTTCAGTTAATTAAAAGCATGTATTCATAGTAAAATATTATTTGCAGGAAGCTTGAAATAAAGTTAAAGCATTACAAATTACAGCCACTATTGAATGCATGCATTTGAAATACACTATTTTCATTTCTGAACTGTCTGATAAACTGCAACCAAAGGAATTGAAAATGGTGAAGTCTTATTTGAAAGGTGCTGATGGAACATTATTTCCTCTTTTACCCAAAGTCACTACAATTGGACGGGAGAATTGTGATTTTACTATACAGGTTTGTTAATTATAATTTATACACATGTAAACTATGTTATCTTTTAAATAGTAAATAGGTTAAAAGTGATATAAATGATTATTGTAAACATTCTATAAACAATAAAATGTAAGCTTTAATTTATAAAACTTCCAATGAATAAATAAATGAATGAATAAATAAAACTAAAAAGAAAAGAAGAGAAAAAAATAATAATCCCATGTTCCTAACAAAAAACAAAGCTCAGTACAGAAAGGAGGAATACGAAATTGAAATTAAATATTTAATAAAAAACTGCATTTTAAGTACACTTTGGAACTAAAAAAAATTTTCCTTGGTCAAAAAGCACAAAATTTTTTATTTTGTTGTAATTTAAACTTTTATGCGAGTGGACCAAAAAAATTAAAACATATCTCTAAAGATCAAGTTTGTGATAATACATACCTAGGAACTTTCTATGTTTTGTGTTTGGAAGCAGTCTAGAAACAATAATAAATTTAGTATTAAAAAAGAACAACAAGAAAAAAATCAGTAAGTAAGAAGTTTTATTACATAAAGACAATCTAAATCTACATGCTTTTTGAAATTCCTGAAAAACATTAAATAATTTGGCTTATCCCTGTAAAAGATTAAAGTTTATATGCAACTCTTTTTTAACTATGACTATTTTCTTTAATTGTTTTAAATTTTATCATTGCTACTTCCAGCTGCCTGGTGTTGACTACCAGCATTGTGTTATAGAATACAGTGAGCAAGATGACTGTTTCATTATTCAAGACCTGAATACAGCCCAGGGGACATATGTGAATGATGTCAGGGTTCAAAATGCCGCTGTGAGACTGGCTCCTGGTGACCATATCAGATTTGGATACAATGGACAACCTTTTGAGCTACAAGTAGAGAATCATACTCAGGTAGTGCTGTTTTTTTTCTACTTAATAAAACCATCTAGAGGATAGAAGAACCAAAAGCAAAGTAGTAATCATACATAAAGCAATTAATTCTAATTTAGAAATACAACACAAAGATAACTTAATACAACCCTCAGATAGACATAAGGATAAAAACACCTTTCTTATTCCGTATGCAAGAACAAACACATACAAGTTTTCCTTCTTCCCGTCCGGAATTCGGGCGTAGAATGGGTTGCCTGAAGAATCCAGGAAAACCAACACTTTATCAACATTTAATTCTCTAATAAAAATGCAGGACTAAACACAAACCATAGATAAGCGTAGGACGCAATAATCTTCTGTATAGAAGGAGCGTCTGTAAACAGATAAGATAAGATAAGATCTCCAGTGCTTTTTAAATTATTTTTTTTTAATAGAAAAAAAAATCTGTGTCCTGTTTGTTGTTTTTCCTTTCTTTTTATTTTACATAACAATTTTATGATATAATATGTCTTAAGAATTTAAATATAATCTTATTACTTTTGTATGTACATGCTTCATGTTTATTGTACTAATGAAGGCATTAGCTGAAACGTTTACTGTCATGTTAGTTTAATAATAAAGTTCAAATTTATTGTTTTCATTACACAATTTGTTTGTGTATTTTGTATTTTATTTAAAAGCAGTCCTATTCTATATGATATATTATTCTAATTAGTGTGTTGATTGTGGTAAATTTTGGAGCTTAAAAAAAATTATGACTAAATTTTACAGTGCAGGACAAATGTATTTCTCATTCATACCCAAGCAGTCATTACATTAGCAATACAAAAATGTCTTAATTAGACTCAAGAGATGAAAGTCTAAAGTAAATGAATATTTTAAAATGGTTACATAATATAAAAATTAGAATTATAGGAAAATCTTAAAAAAACATTATAATTTAAAGTATGCATTTTGGGGGGCAAAAAGTATTTGACACCAAAAATAATTCAAGACAAAATATTATTTTTTCATTGTACATATTATTATTTTATTTTGCTTCATTAGGATTTACTATAGTTTTTGTATATTTCTTATTGCTTCAACCTAAAAACTGTACTTTCTGTATTTCACATTTAAAATTATGGTGGCATTTAGATACATTTTTAAATATTTTTTATTTTAGTGGCACTTTTCTTTCTCTTAGAGCTAGATAATTTAAATATTGTGTAAGACCAGCAGAGCTCACATTTGGAAGAAATTTGACTTTAAACTTAAATTACTTTTTGGCCAGAAAATTTCATAAATTAATTGTTGCTTTTTACACTCTTTTATTTAAGTCACAATGCTTGTATGTTGTATCCATCCACCCTTCCTTCCATCCTTCCTTCAAAACTTGAAACGTAAAATTATACCACTTCTGAAGGTCCTAGAGATCTAAAAATTTTACCACAGATAGATCTTGGATGACAATGCATTGTATCAAAATTTCAGATCGATCGAATGTACCGTATTGAAATTGTTGCACTTTTAGTTTTTAGTTTTTGTCTATATAAAATATTATCACTTGCGTCAATGAACCATGCCTCAATTCTCCTTAGAGGGATACAATTATTATAACTTTAAAAAAGTACTATCAACATCAAGTCTTGCTGGCCGAAATATAAGCGTGATCGATTGCCGACATGGGGGTACGAGGTTCAATTCTCAGTTAGTGGAAAATGTTTGTTTTTTGTATTATACATATTTAGTGCAATTTCTATATGTAAATAAAAGCGTGTCCTTTTTAAAAAAAGATTTTTTTACATTTTACTTATTTTAAACTCTATTTGAAGTTATTAAACACAGAGTGTTGATGTAAAGATGATTTAATTCTGAAACATTGTGCATAGAACAAGTTTCACCTGGGCTCCTCTTAGCTAAGCTACTGATGTAGTATTTGTGTTGCAACTTAATAAATAATTTTTTTATTTCATTCTTTGATCTTCTCTAACCTTATATAAATAATATACATATCCAAGGGGCATGGTACAGAGCATCACGGGTTCTAATCTCTGTGAAGACATGGGCCTGTTTCCATGCATAAGGTTGTCCCTGAGTCCACCCAGCTCTGACGGGTACCCAACATTATTTGGGGTCAAGTAAATTGGGCTGGGCATTATTCTAGCCACACAATCCCCTTGTATACCGTGGGTATAGAAACCATTGAACTCTTCTTCACTTGGCCCATAGGCCAGCATGGTCTGCAAAGGTAACTTTACACAGCCGGGCTGTGTTTACCTGTTATTACATTAGGCAAACATGAGATAAGCCAGAGCCTCAGATCATTCTCAAAACATATTAACTTTAAAATTTAAATTGATTTTTGTAATCTCTTCTCATGTAGAATGTGCAGGTATTAAGTATGTGATAATTATCTGTATTTTATATCCTTTAAAAAATAGAAGTTTAGAAAGGGGGCAAAAAATAAAATTTAAGCTATACAAAGTACTCTATAAAAAAATAATTCATTTTTGGGTAACTTAAACTATGGTAACTATCTGGATCTTATCTCATTTATTTATAAACGTATATAGTAACACTAAGTTAGACCAATTCTGATAACTCTTATCTAATCATGATATAATCATTCAATCTAAATTTTAACGGCTTTTGAGTGGGAAAAAAAATAAATGTCTTTAGATTAAAGTCAAAATTTTAGGTAGCTATAAGACAAGTAATGTCAAGAACAGTTCTCTATTTTTTGTTTATAATATATTTTGTGTAACACAAGAATTTTTTTTAGGTGAGTTGTCCCTTGATAACACCACTCATCTGTTCCTTGATAACACCACTCATCTGTCCCTTGATAACACCACTCATCTATCCCTTGATAACACCACTCATCTGTCCCTTGATAACACCACTCATCTGTCCCTTGATAACACCACTCATCTGTCTCTTGAGAACACCACTCATCCGTCTCTTGATAACACCACTCATCTGTCTCTTGAGAACACCCCTCATCTGTCCCTTGATAACACCACTCATCTGTTCCTTGATAACACCACTCATCTGTCCCTTGATAACACCACTCATCTATCCCTTGATAACACCACTCATCTGTCTCTTGATAATATATTTGAATAATATATTGAAATATATTTCAGTCACATCCTTCTCACCTTTTGCATCAATGGAGCTACCCACTATGGAATCATATTTTTTTCCAATAGCTTCTCATTACTCACATTTATGATACATTTTTAAAAAAAGTTTTGTTAATATCTTCTTCTTTGAAAATTTTAATGTGGATCCTTTGCATTTTTTTGTTTATTTCAATGACAGTCCTTTATGATTATTTTATTTTTTATATTTAGGTGAGTATTCCACCTGTATCTCAGAGACCCCAAATATGGAACCAGCCCCTCACCATGATTTCAGACCAAGATATGTACAACACGTATACATCCCATTATGGAGCTGTGCATGGTTTACCACATATTTCATATGCCACCCCTTCCCCTCAAACAACTGCCACATGGTCCCACACAAATCTGACACAGCCCCCTCCTCCTGTTCCAAGACCCCCTCTCAGGTCAAGGCCACTCAGTGCAGGTGCTGCTCGCAGAAATGTACAGAATGTTCCCATAGTTGGGCCAGCTATGGCCAGAACTTGTAAGTACTTAAAACTATTTATTTCCCAGCTGATAAGTTTAAAATTGCAATTTTTGTCATAAGTCTTATTTCACCATTTTAATGAAATGGATAATCTGTAAGAAGTCACACAATTTTAATCTCTCTGTCCTGCAGCTGTAGTTGGTGGATGGGTTACTCAGCCAATGTCAAGGACAAGTTCTATTCCTGATCTGCAAGAAAAGGTTTGGGAGCTCCTCTAGTAATAACTTATAGTTTAATTAATTGGGCAGTGTGTCAAATGCAGGTTTTGTACTGAATAGCTGACGTTTTCATGCAAAGTATGAAATAGTTTATATTTCTTAGGCTATCTATTTAATGCTGAAGAGTGAGATGGCAAAATATAGAATACCCTGTCATCCATGTTTGATTCTTAGCACGGCGGTGCCATGTGACACATGTGCTCCATGCTCAGCCAAAGATGCTTGCCCAATTGTTTCAGGTGTGTGCTGAGATGTTCCATGATCAGAGTGTAGTGTCCATGCTGGATTCATGGCATGTTTACATGCAGTGGTGGATTCTATGATGAAATTTGTCAAATATTAGTTGATACAGCCAAAAACCGCATTTCTCTAAAAGAAAACCAATTGCCAAAAATTAGTGTATGATGAGACTATTGGCTGCTAAACATTTATGGCAGTAGAGAATTAAATTTAAGATGATCAATCCTGTTAAAGAAGTCATCAGTGATATTTAGTTCTTTGTCAGGGATTCTGAATTATTTAATGTATTTCATGAGATTGTTCATTGGATATGGAGGACTGGACATTGATCACAGGACATGGAAGACTGGATAGAATGTTGACTTTTTAAACTATTGGCATAAGGTGACTACTTGTAATGAAACTCAATTGTAACACCATCTTTGTGAGCCCAACCAGAAGAAACATAAAGGTGTCATAAAGGATGTTGTAGTGAAGCCTGTGACTTTTGATCCCAGAGTTCAACCCCAATGGTCAGTTCAAACTTGTCAACGTTCAGTCCCATCCTGACAAGGAATACAATAATTAATTTATGATTAAGTTCATCTCACAAAAACTGTGCTTCTGTGGTGTCTGGCATCAAAGAGAGTGGAATAGGCAGCTGACATACTGGTGGAGATATTGCTTGGAGCCCCATTGATTCTACATTCTGATAATAGCAGGGAAATTGACAACAATGTGGTGAGCAATCTAAAGATGTATTGGCCAAATTTGAGGAATGGCCTTGGTAAACCACATCACTCACAAAGTGAGGAAATTTCAATTGAGACAATTTAAGACATTAAAAACATTCTATGTGCAAGATGAAAAAAACTGTTCAACTTATCAATAACAGGTTTTTCATTCTGAGATTAAGAGAATGCCTTACAATGCTCAGTTTGGTGTTCATGCTAAAGTGGGCCACTTAACCTCTTCACTGGCCCCTAATGTTTTGCAAGACTGGAAAAACTAAAAATATAAAAGAAAGTGTGCAAACAACACAGCAGGTAGAAGCAAACAACCAGATTCAAAATACAGAGCCTACTACACAGAATACAGAAGAGATTGCAACCAAAACTGGAAAAAACCAAACTGGTCATGACAACATGGTTACCAAAGAGTCTTCAACTTCTGCTGTTTGTTGTGTCTGCTTAACATGTTGAAATTGTCACAGTTATGTTCATGTTATATGTGGTCATGCTGCTAAAGACAATTGAGGTGACACAATAGAAGGTTATGGTGTTAATTTATTGTAAAGAATGTGTTTCAAGATGAAGAGGACTGTCCAAGTTAGAAAAAGAATCTAATTTGAACCTTGAAATTCAGCACACAAATTTTTAATGAACTCAGATAAAAAAATCCCTATGCAAGTTCCTATTACTGACATGACTAGAGATCTGTTGTCAGTTATTATGACAGTAACAGGAGACAGCTTGGAAGTATCTTGAAACAACTGTATGAAAGATCACTGTTCACTGTATGTTCTTACAGAGTAATGAAGACATCCCTGACCATGACATACCTTTCCCAACTACTAATCTGCTGCTACTTCTCAGTCAGAAGGAACGGGTCAATGATTCATGAGGTGTACATGCAAGACCAAGTGCCAAAACTTGCAGTGTCATTGTTTGAACAAGAAAACTAAGTGCAATTCAAAATGTTGCTCTAGACTTACTTGCTGCAAAAAGTAGCTCGATTTAATAATAATAATAATAAATTGATTAATTATATAGCGCTGTATCCCAGTAAGGAACTGGGCTCACAGCGCTTTACATGAAAGAAATAACATACTTATAAGTATTAAATTAACTTTCATATCACAACAAACACAAAAAATTACAAAACATTATACATAAGCTACGTTAATCATTTACAAGAAATGTTGTTTCATCAATTTTAAAAATAAATTGTGAAAAGATGTGTCTTAAGTGCAGTCTTGAAAGACTTGGTTGTTTGAATACTACGTATGTGTAATGGTAGAGAATTCCATTGTTTGGCTGCACAAAAAGAGAATGACCTTTCACCAAACGTTTTGGTGCGTGTCGTAGGAACAGAGAGAACGCGTGTGTCTGCAGAAGATCTTAGCTTGCGAGTGGGTGAGTAGACCGACAAAAGTTCAGTAAGATACGATGGGCATGAGTCCAAATAGAAATTGTGACAGAGAACGGCCAGTTTGTAATCAATACGGGCTTGTATAGGCAGCCAATGAAGTGAGCGAAGAAGTGGAGTAACATGTTTTCACGTTAGCTTTATGGTTTTTATTTTTGTTAAGTTTTTCTTTACTTCTTGCATATTTCTTCTTTTTTTTACAAGACTTCTCTATTGTCCTCTTTTAAATATTGTCATTAAGTATAATACCTGCAATATTTAAATGCCTAAGAAACTTATATAACATAATCACAGTGCCTGAAAAGAAAATTATTTACTTTTTTCTGATTCAGGATCAGAAATTAGCTCAGATGTCTGAAGAAATCAACAGGCTTCGAGGTTTTGAGTTTGAATCTTTTCGTAAGGACACACTTATTCAACAGTTGCAACAACAAATAGGAGAACTCCAGGTACTGACAGTGTTAGTTGTGTTTTAGTCTATGTAACAATGGCTGCAATCTTTGAGTTTAGCTACTACTCCACTATAGTTCTAACCATGTTGTTACAAAAGTCTATGTAAGTTTTACCCATTGTGTTACAAGTAAATGCAACTATAATTTTAGGCCCAATAGTTGATTTATCAGAGCTGGAAGAAATTTGAAAACAAAATCAAAATTTTCTTATCTGGCACTAGTTTACCCCTCTTTCTTCTATTTTATTTTGATTTCCCCCTTTTTGTTTTCTAAGACAGCTTTTGACAAAATATTTATATTTCTGTTTTATATCAAGTCAAGTTTATGTAAACCTTGGATTGTATGAATTGTCTACACATTGTAGTTAGTGGAAGAAGTAGAACTCGCAGATACAACTCTTTGTGTAATTTCAGAATAAAATATGCCAGGAACCATCAATAATAATGGGAGGAGACATGGATTGGTCAGCCAAACTCTTGCATCTTGAGACTGAAGTCAGTGCCAAAAAGGGAGAAATTGCTGTCCTTAAGGAACAGGTATTTTTTTATTGCTGTGTTTACAAATTATTAGCATGTTAAATTTATTTCTTTTTCAAATAATTACATTTTAGTAAATCTTCTTCTTATTCAAATATTTGTCTTCTTTTTTTTAAAAAAAACAATTTGAATTTTAGTATAATGACTTGTTTTATGGATTTCAGTTGAACAAACTGCAAGATGACAGAGCAAACAGTCCTCAACTTCTGAGACAAGAGCTCGGGGAAAGGGTAAAAGAAATCTCCCTC
Organism: Ampullaceana balthica; assembly: GCA_944989445.1. Classification (NCBI taxonomy): domain Eukaryota; kingdom Metazoa; phylum Mollusca; class Gastropoda; family Lymnaeidae; genus Ampullaceana; species Ampullaceana balthica. The sequence continues at coordinate 943,514 of CALYLW010000090.1, forward strand.
TTGAGGAATGAGTTGGACAAAGTCAAGAAAGATAAAAATATTACATCAGGGCTTGTGACACAGATGCAGCGTGACATGTCAAATAAGGTCAGTCCAATGAAATAAAACTTATAATTTAGTATTGCTAGAAAGGTAAAATAAAATAGTGCTAGTTGTCAAATCTGTATTGATTTTAAAATACTTATTTTGCTTGTGGTCCTGTGTCAAAAAGCTTCCATAAAATCTAGGTCAAATGTTTCCTCATTTTTGTTAAAACATTCCTATACCACCCCTCCCCCCCCCATACACACACACACAAACACTTCCAAGTGTTTTTTGCTGAGTGAGGCTGTCAAGCAGGCAGTGTGATTTATTGGGTACTGTCTGAACTCAGGTGAAGAAGATGAAGATGTGCATTGGCAAGTGGCAGTGATGGTGGCTTTGCCAAAAGACAAACTTAATTGTGTTATACAGGGTATGGGAGCAGGTGGGACATATTCAACCATGACAAGGAAACATTTTGAGTTGCTGGACCCAATTGTTCTTAAAAATGGTTAAACAGATTAATAGTGATTCTCTAGAAATTTTTTATAAATGCAGTGTCTTGTCTTATATATACAGACACTCTATACAGAAGATAATTGCATCCACAGACCATGCCGGTCTGTTGGCAAGTGATGCAGCATTCAGGGTTTCACGCATTACCCAGCCGCCTAGTGTTTAGTCAGCATTTGAATTAAATGAGATAATTTACAATGTTATTTGATTGAATGTTTGTAATGTCTAGTAAATTTTGTTCACAATTTCCAGCCACCAAAGTTTGCTGGTTAATGTCTGGTACTGTAAAGTTTCCTTTTAGGATTCTCCTATTTACCACTGTTGTTATAGATTTATACTGTGGCATTAATAAAATACTACAATTCACAATCATACTACAAAAGGCTATTAAAGTTAAACACACCTTCCCACAATATTTACACTTTATTTGTGTTCGGTACTTATGACATCATTCATATACGTAATTGAATTCTCTAGAGTTTTTGGTGTAGCTCTGAGGAAATTCCTGAGAAGGTAACTGTGCTTAACTTCTTTGACTTCACTGATTTTCTGTTATCACCTTATGATGAAACTGGTCACGAAATGTGATGATGAACTTAAAACATCTCGACTATCACCAAAGTGCTAATTGTATATCACTAGTGAAATCTTTTGCCCTCAAAACACTGAAAAATGTTTTCATGTTTTGTATTTGATTTATAATATTAATTTCTAAGCATTTACATCTCTTAAATAGAGAGCTTAGATTCAGAACACAGTATAGTGCTTATATGAGAATCTCATTAAGTATAAATTACATAATGAAAAATATTTCAGCACTTACTTAAACTGTATACAGCTCAACTTAAAAATCTAGTGTTATGGCTGGTGAACTGAGTTAGCTCAATCATAGTAATGATTATATTGAGATGTTGGCTTGATCACACTGCTATTTTTAAATCTCTTAAATTAACTTCACCGTCTTGTCTGTCTGTCATGGTCCCTCCCGCGGAAAAACAAAAGTAAAAAAATGACCCACTTCCCAGGATCCCATCGAGCTGAAATTTTGCACATATACTTTTGTCACCTAACAATGCATTCTATCAAAATTTCAGATCGTTTGGTTGTGACGTAATTAAATTAATGAATTTTTAGATTATCTCTAAATATCTCTATGTAAATGTTTGTGCTAGTCTGTCGCGCGGTGCATATTATATTGAACATAATCAATACTTTTAGTTATGTCTGATATATAAAGGATTTATAGTAAAAAATTTTGTTTTTAAGGGTTGTTTAAAAAAATTTATGTTGCTATTTCTTGCATGGACTTAAATCACCATGCACATTGATATCAATTTTTATTGATTTCAACACTCACACATTCACATTTTGTATAAGTCTTGAGGAGGGTGCAATTTTTTTTCATTAAAAAAAAGTCTTAGTGACTTAATACCAGTTGACCCTTAGTTAAGACAGCGGACCAGAGAGTAAAGATATTATTTGTAATATTATAAAATCAGTGCTTTTAAATTGATACCTAACTTATCTTTGTCTTCTAGATACTTGAAAAATCACTCCAATAAAAATAGTGTTAACATTTTAAGGACAGTAATTTATTAGAAACGGCTGAATGTGGTGAGTCTAATGTTTATCTGCCTGCCTTTAGGATGGTACCATCAGTCGACTGACTCGAGAGATTGAAGTCCTTAAGAAAGACATAAGGGAAAAAGATGTTCAGCTGACTGCCAACTCAGCCAAGGTAATTAGTGTTAGAATATTAACATTTTGACTTGATATAGGCTATGCTGATAGACAATGCTGATGGTAAATGCTGATGGGAGTTTTGTGAAAAGTGGCGTTAAATTTTAAATTTATATTTATATTGTAGAGCAGTTAACATTTATTAGTGTTCTATGTGGTATTTAAAATCTTGTTTTTAAAAAATCCACTAACTAATCACATGAATCCTCATAAGATTATTTTTAACATTACTTATTTTTTCACTACTGGCTTGATATTTTGGAAATGATATTTTAAAGATATAATTTTCTAATAAAGAATTTTATGTAATGGAAACCTTAATATTAAAAAAGAAACAATATTTTTTTTATTGATACTACATTTGCTTTAAATGCCTATTAATTCTTAAATTTGAATTGTTCTTTGCTTTTATAGAATTGTTTACAAATTTGCACTTTGTTATTTTCTTTTATGCACGATTTTTAATGTGAATGGAAGCATCCAGCCACAAGCAGTAATTTCAACACTATTTCTTCCTTGCAATATTTTGATAAAATGCCATAACATTTTTATAGTAGCCTACACTACATGTATACACATTTGGTGGAGAAGGAATTACACATGTATCAGGCTTAAATATTACAATTTGTTGTTTTAACTAATCTATTTGATTAATATCCCCTGACTGTTTGAATGTTCCATCACAAAGGAAATACCTCCCTACCTAAGGCTTGTTGGTGGGGTAAGAAGTTCAAGACATATTTACCAACAGTAACAATAGCATTAGTTTTTCAGTAATTGGTACAGTTCTTGAGTGATAAGAATTATTTTTTTTCAATTAAGCAATGATCATATTAAAAGTAAAGTTAATAATAATTGATTCTGAGTTTCACTCAAAACTTTACCAATGAAAGCAACATTTCTTTCTAACTATAAAAGTAATTTATTTACTAATGAACAATATTTACCGTACGAATTGCATTCTAACAAATTAAAAATAACAAACAGCAACTGATCATTTTAGATAAAATATTTACACTAATGCTTGTCTTTCCAAATAACATAGAGAATTTTTTGTTCTTTATAAAATGTGTATTTCTTCACACAAAAATTATTCACTCATCGAAATACAGTAGCTGATAATTTTTTTACATTTAATTTAAGACTTGTTAATTTGTTAATTTTTTTATACTTTAAAAATATTTCTTTTAAAATTTCTTTGAAATTATTCACTTGAATTCCCTTGTAAACTTCTTGTAGACATTGTGGAATTATAACTTGTATAATAATGCACATGTCTAGTGCACTAGTATCCATTGTTACCAAATGGTCAGAGCACATATAATACCAATAACAGGGGGGAAATATTAAGGCTTGTTATGGCGTCATTTCAATGCAAGTGAATTGAAATTGAAATAATTGAAGAAATAAGTTTTGGAAATCTAATTAGTTTGTGTCCATTTATAATTATAATCTGAATATGACAAATATATAAATGATTGGGTAGCATGTGTGAATAGATTAAAGGCATCATAAATTATTTGTATAATTTTTAAATAATATATTTAAATTACTATTCTGTAACTCATTTTCACCGTTTTCCCCCAGTATCATCATTACTATTTATATCAAAAGCTCTGTTTTAAATAATCAACTTTTAATGTTTTCTTGCTATGAACTATTTATTATCTTGTCTTCTTTAAAAAAAATAATTAATTTGACAAATATACCAGAAATATTATCTACAATAAATATTTCAGCATGCAAACATAACACAAACTGTTCATACAATGTTAAAGTACTCTGGTCACTGTAGTTGGAGATATAATGAGATGTTGTATTTAAAATAAAATCAGAAACTTTTAAATTAAATATATTTAAAAATTTTTCCATGTTTCTTTGAAATAACTTTCTTTTGAATTATATATCCTTTCTCAGGACTTATTTGTAAATACATTATTTATTGTTAATATTCTGTTTGTTAAGGTAGTTTTTAAAAAAGAACATTTTAAAAGCAAAACAATTATTTTATTTTGAGTTAAGAAAAACCTTAATACTTATATTAATATACTTAACTTACTTACATTCATGAATATTTCAAGTTTGAATGTTGGTCTTTAAGAAATAAGTGTTACAGAATGAAAAGGAAGTGTTGAGAAAATCAAATTTACCAACAGAACAACTTATTTTTATTACAAGGAAAAGAAAAATCATTTATAATAGTATGTATTACATTTTTAAAATTCAGAAAAGCAGGGAGTCTCCAAAAGCTGTAGAGGAGACTAATGCCAGAGAAAAAGAACTTATTTCACTTAGACAGGTAATGTAGTATTTTATATACAGCTGTAATTACAAATTTGTTTCATGAGAGTTTCATGGAAAACGTCCCATATCAAGATATCTTGTCTGAATTTTGGTCAACATAATTGGTTGAGGAAATTTGCAATATTAAAATATATAATCAGCCAAAATAAAGAATTTTTAAAAGTACATATTTATTTACCTAGTATCAAATAGCCCATCACCATCAATGGCACTACAGCTCCATGTAGTCACCTGGTCTGCACACTGGTATTTTCCCATTTAAACCTATTCACAGTCTTTTGCCTCCATTTTCCTCCACATCTTCAATCCATCGCTTTGTAATCTTCTGTTTAGAAGGAGCAACTGTAATAGATAAGTTAAGACAATCCGCCTAAAGGTTTCTGACCATGTACTACTTTTGCTGCTCTTCAAACTAGAATCCATTTCAAGGTGTCTTTTTAGGGCAGTCCTTTTTCATAGAGATATTGGGTGGATCTTTAAACCACTGTATCTGGTGGTTGTTGCTGATTCTTAAAAAAGTTATGTTTTATCAACGGACCAGCAATATATTTTTGTCAGGATATGTCATTCTCCCCTATTAAGCAGGTTTTTTTTCTTTCTAGCCTTTTCTTATAACTCTATCATTCTCCTAACAGTAGCTTCTCAATGACTTTAAGTGGTCACTCTCTCAAAGGTTGTGATTGTATATTTCAATGACTTTAAGTGGTCACTCTCTCAAAGGTTGTGATTGTATATTTCAATGACTTTAAGTGGTCACTCTCTCAAAGGTTGTGATTGTATATTTCAATGACTTTAAGTGGTCACTCTCTCAAAGGTTGTGATTGTGTATTTTCAAGTTGTTTCCTGTATGGTGTTTTTGTGACATTATCATATTTTTATTTGCTTCAATTACCTCAAGAAAAGCTTCAAATGATGTATCTTTAAATTCTTTGAATACTTTAAAATGTGTTTTAGGAAATAGCAATTGAAATTGAAAAGTTCTTCAAAGCTGACAAATACATGGATGCTAATACATGTAGCAATCATAATCTATACAATATGATAATCGCCATCCTATTCTAAATGATATGCTAATTGCAGTCCTATTCTGTATAACAGGGGTCGGGAAACTTTTTGTCTGAGAGAGCCATAAACACCACATATTTTGAAAAGTAATTATGTGAGAGCCATACATTATGTTTAAAACTAAAAATTCAAGTAAATGTGTGCATTTTGTGTAATTTCAACACGAAAAGTACAATAATTATGTCTCTGAATTATTTTTAACAACAATGTCAATGCTGTTTTTATGCAATTAATATGTAGATCAAAGGAGTCTGATTAAACTTTGAAAAAAAAATAATTAAGCATTTGTCTGAGAGCCAGATGCAGCGATCAATAGAGACACATCTGGCTTGCAAGCCACGGTTTCCCGAGCCCTGCTGTATAATATGCTAATAGCAGTCCTACTTTATATTATATGCTAATGTGAAGATATACATTATTGTGTTCATTTTTTTTATTCATGCAGAAATTCAAGACTGCCGAAAATAAAATACAAGAACAAACTGAACTAATCTCAGCCTTAAGGGATGAACTGGACAAGTCTAAGACACTAATATTGTCTGAAACAGATGCAAAACAAAAAATTCAGAGTGACCTTGACACTGCCAAAACTCAGGTTCATGATGTCCAGAGGACAGAAAGAATGGTCAGGGTTGATCTTGAACAGTCTCAGAAGCGGGTGAGTTAATGAGACAATGCAAGGACAAAGAAAAGATTTAGGACATTCCAAAGACTTTTAAAATTAATTTTTAAAAATCAGAGCGGAGTTAGCATGCTGGACTAGCATGGACAAATAGTACTATACAAGAAACAGTCATCTATTTTATCATCATTTCAATCATTTGCTATATTTATTTCAACCCTGTGTTGATCATTTGTTTAACCAATTCTTCCATAAAATGTCTGAGACAATAATATTTTTCATGAGAGTCATCTTGTTTCATTTAGTGAAAATATAAAATAAATCAGTAAGTTTAATCTTTGTCAAATTTGTGTACATTTCAGTTTGAGAGATTTAGATCTCGTGTATTTCAAGTAACTTTCTCTACTCCTGGCGTTAAAGCCCCTGAGAAAGAACTTTCTGATGATGAAATTATAGAATCTTTAAAGACGCTTATTGAGGAAAGAGTTAAATTGTTCTCAAATATAAAAGAACTTGAAGCGAATGTGACCATTGCAAATGCTGGAAAAGATGAGCTACTTAAACATGCAGAGAAGCTGAAAGAAGTTTTGGAATCTTCTGTGGTGAGTGCAAGACGGCATTGCAGATATTTTAGTTACAGGAATAATAGGGGATGCAAATTTTCAGACTGGGTTACGTGGTGAAAGTCCTGTCAAAAGAGTTCTACCGGGTACCAAAGTGCATCCTTTAACTTAACCACAGAATCTGCAAAATGATATCTAAATATTCCCATCTAGGAAGTTCATCAAACAAAGAATGAAGCGTGCTTGCTGCCTTGCAGCTTTTAAGTGTAAGAATTGCCCTCTCTTTAAATAGTGAAAAAAGATGGGGCTAGGCTTGAAAAAAAAAGATAGATAAATAAATAGATAAATAGAATTTTTTTGATGCACACCATTCATATTCAATACCCACTAAATATAAGGTGATAACAAAATACAAATTTGGAAATTTGTGAAACCATAATTTTTTTTAATATGTTTTAGAATGAAGGTAGATTTTTTTAAAAAATGGTCAGTTCATGCCTAATATATAAGTATATATATATATATATATTAAAAAATAATTACCTTTGAAGGTTTGTTGTTCTTAAGTCATCAGTTTAGGAGGATTCTTTTGTTATCTCATTGTCTTATAATTATTGTTTTTTTTAAAATTAAATTAATAATGTGTGACATAAAATTATTGTCTTGATTTTTGTCTAACTAAACTTTGTAGAAACGACTGAGAGACAATGGAAGACTTGAAGCATTCCTAAAGCAGGAGCTCAGCATCATTCAGTCTGTTGCTACTGAGGACTCCCTTATATGGATACGTGAGTTGCTACTTGAGACCTTGACATCTGAACTGGAATGGGAGCTAAAAATAGAACAAGCTCTGGAGAAATGTGGAGTGAATTTGAAGATCTCAACAGATGGTAATTTCTTATTATCATCTACTTTTTGAAATTCTTTAATCTTTTGACATGCAACAAACTGTATGGCTTGAAATGAATTCAACTAATTAATTCCATTTAATAAAACTTGGTCTGCATGAGAACAATTTTAACCTAAGTGACAGTGATACATTTAACCTGAGGTAGGGGGGGGGGTTAGGGGGCAGGATAAACAATGAGATAATTTCAATGAGATTGATTTTTGTTTTACTGAAAAATTGTAAAACCAAAGAAAGCTTTCAGATCTCAACTAATACTTAAAACACATTCACTGCTGTATTCATCAGACATCAACAAATCCCTAAAACACATTCACTATTGTATCCATCAGACGTCAACAAATCCCTAAAACACATTCACTATTGTATCCATCAGATCCTGGCAAACACATAGAATCCTTGTATTCCCGCTGGGAGTCCTCCATCAGTGAGTCAGAGAAGCTGAAAGCACAGATAGCATCACAGGTTGAGTCCTACAAGTCGGAGCTTGAGCTCCAGATGAATGCTCTCACTGCAGAGATGGAGGCCAAGATTCAAGATGCTGTAGAGAAAACCAAACTAGAAGGCAAGTATTTGTCTGTTGCTGTTTTTTTAAAATTTTTTAATTTTTATTTTTGGGGTCTCTTTCTAATGAAAAGTAAAGTGTCTGTTTTTATTTAAAAATATAATCTTTAGTCTTGAGAAAAGAAAATGCAAGTTATCATTTAAAATGTCCCATTAGAGTAATGGTCTTCACTATTAAATCTCAAATGTATTGTACATTCATAATTTTTTAGGTAAATTATTTAGAGCAATTTATCATTTATTATAAAGCAAATAATAATCATGATGCAAAAATGTGCACACAATTTATTAAGGCACTTTTTATAAAAATTATTTAAAACATAAGCATACTCATATAGTTATCTTATTTATAAAAAAAAATATTTTCCTCAATCTTTTTATATAATTATAATAAAATGTTTTAAATTACCGTATATACTCGTTCTCAAGCCGACTTTTTAAAAACCAAATCTAGGGGAAAAGGTTGGGGGGTCGGCTTACGAGCGGGTCATAGGTGATTTCTGCATGTACATTGAATATCGATGTTGTTATTGTAGATCATCTAGGTCCTTGTCTAAATTCTACAACATTTTATACAATAAAAAGCCCTCTAGCAAGTGCTATAAAAAATGACAGCCATCTTCTCTGCTATTCGAATCTCTTTGTTCTTCAACCTAAACTAAAGTAAACAATCATAAAGAACGATTTTATATTTAGCTTTTAGTTTTAAAGAAATGTGTCCCATTTTGTTTACTGTGTCCTATTATTTTTTGGGTTCGGCATAGGAGCTGGTTACACACTTTTTATACTATTCTCTTCCAAAAGAGGGGGTTCATGATGGAACGGGCTATAGAATGAGTATATACGGTAGTTAAATGTAACTGTAAGTTTATGTTCGCATTCTCAAAGATTTTTAAAAAAAATATTTGCATAATTTTAATAGATGAAACAAAACTGAATCAAGCTATTGATGAAATTCGGGCGGTGGAAACAGCAAAGAGAGAAAACCTAATTGAAACAGAGAGAAGAAAGATCCATGAACTAGAAACCTCTCTAGAGCAGTTGAGAGGGGTAAGTTGATAGGTCAGTGAAAGCTAGGACTGAAAGATATCAATTTTTGAGAGGGGTAAGTTGATAAATAAGTGAAAGTTAGGACTGAAAGATATCAATTGTTGAGAGGGGTAAGTTGATAGATAAGTGAAAGTTAGGACTGAAAGATATCAATTGTTGAGAGGGGTAAGTTGATAGATAAGTGAAAGTTAGTACTGAAAGATATCAATTGTTGAGAGGGGTAAGTTGATAGATAAGTGAAAGTTAGTACTGAAAGATATCAATTTTTGAGAGGGGTAAGTTGATAGATAAGTGAAAGTTAGTACTGAAAGATATCAATTGTTGAGAGGGGTAAGTTGATAGATAAGTGAAAGTTAGTACTGAAAGATATCAATTGTTGAGAGGGGTAAGTTGATAGATAAGTGAAAGTTAGTACTGAAAGATATCAATTGTTGAGAGGGGTAAGTTGATAGATAAGTGAAAGTTAGGACTGAAAGATATCAATTGTTGAGAGGGGTAAGTTGATAGATAAGTGAAAGTTAGGACTGAAAGATATCAATTGTTGAGAGGGGTAAGTTGATAGATAAGTGAAAGTTAGTACTGAAAGATATCAATTGTTGAGAGGGGTAAGTTGATAGATAAGTGAAAGTTAGTACTGAAAGATATCAATTTTTGAGAGGGGTAAGTTGATAGATAAGTGAAAGTTAGTACTGAAAGATATCAATTGTTGAGAGGGGTAAGTTGATAGATAAGTGAAAGTTAGTACTGAAAGATATCAATTGTTGAGAGGGGTAAGTTGATAGATAAGTGAAAGTTAGTACTGAAAGATATCAATTGTTGAGAGGGGTAAGTTGATAGATAAGTGAAAGTTAGTACTGAAAGATATCAATTGTTGAGAGGGGTAAGTTGATAGATAAGTGAAAGTTAGTACTGAAAGATATCAATTGTTGAGAGGGGTAAGTTGATAGATAAGTGAAAGTTAGGACTGAAAGATATCAATTGTTGAGAGGGGTAAGTTGATAGATAAGTGAAAGTTAGGACTGAAAGATATCAATTGTTGAGAGGGGTAAGTTGATAGATAAGTGAAAGTTAGGACTGAAAGATATCAATTGTTGAGAGGGGTAAGTTGAAGAGCAATGAAAGTTAGGATTGAAAGTGAAAGATATCAATTGCTCTCAAGTAGTAATTTGATAGATCAAAACTCTCCCAGTCATTTGCCCTTCTGTTCCCCTCAGATGAATGTCAGAGAAAGGGTCATGATGTAAAATAAAAAGGAGTGAGCAGGATATGAAAACACCTATCTAAAGCGATGTAGACAATGTGTGGTATCTTTGCATGCCCGTCTTGTCCACAGTATGGGAAATATTTTATATCATTCTAATGAATTGCTTAAATAACCATGCAAAATTTATTCAAAACGAATGCTCACATCCCTATTTGTGCATAACCTAGGTGATTCATAATTCAAGGTTCTACATTTTGTGTGTTTTGAAATATATTGAGAGGTTAGTATCATCTTTATAGTCACACTTGATATTGGAAGTTTGTTGTCATATTTTATTCACCTGTGCTAATCAAAATGATGTTTCTACCTGTTGTCCAGTCGTTGGCTGAACGCCAGGCAGAAGATCAAGCCAGATTGGCTGAAGCATGCACAGCCTTACAGGAACTGGAGCAATTGAGGCACACAGAACAAAGCCTCAAGGAAGAGGTCTTGAAAGCTGAGGCTTTACGAACTGATGAGGCTGAAAAGGTGACTCAGGGGATCCTAAAAATGTTTTATTTTCTGTTATTCTCATTAAAAATATATTTCAGTTCATTTTGCCCTGCTATTTTGCGCTAAAAGATAAATTTACTTGGTACACATATTATTATTTGTAGTATGAATAAATATATGATTATCCACTTGAAAAATAATCTATTCCAATATAGCCTCATTTTTCTGACTTAATAATTTACTACAAGATTTATAATTTAGGGTTCTGAGGTGGTCACTCTAATGTAGTATTCTGAGATGAACTTTCTAATATTGGGCTTTTAAGATGGCTTATAATGCAGGGTTCTGAAATATTCTTTATTATGAAAGATTCTTAGATTTTCTTGTCTGCCAATGAGGATTTTAGTTTGTCATATTCTTCCCTTGTACCAGGATGCTGTTTTTTTCTTTCTTTCTTAATCTAAAGAAATTAAGTTATAATCTTTCTACTTATGGGATTTAGTGAGAGTCTTTTATACATCATACATATTCTGACCTAGTATTTTTTCTTTCCTAACTATTCTTTTTTGCTAAGCTTTTTGGTATTGAAAAGGATTTATTAAAAAAATATATACTTATGAATTATATGGTTTAAAGGAAATAATAATTTTTAATTTTTCAGTTTTCTGTTGAAAAATCTGAACTTGTTGAAAAGTTTGAGTCTGATCTGTCAACATATAAGGAACAAATAAAGCAACATTCTGTCACAATCTGCACCATGGAGGAAAGGGTGGATAAGCTGATGAAAAAGAATATAGATTATCAAGAACAGATAAACAGTAAGTTGTTTTAGTCTCTCTATCTCCTGATCTAAACTTGAGGATTTAACTTAAAGTAGACGAATGTCATGTGCTTTATTGATGATGTAAAGAAATTAATGAGTTTTTTTTTGTGTTGTGTTTGTGAATCTACCAGAATTGAAGTCAGATAAATCCAAGCCATCATTGCCTCCAAAGCCAAAGGTAATAATACAGAGACCAACAGATGAACTGACCGCCCTGGAGCATGTTGTAAATGCCCTCAGGTATTTCAAAATACATTTTTGTAGACTTCAATTTAATAAGTTGGAAAAGTAATACACCTGTTTGACAAATAAAGGAAGGCCTCAGGCTGGGATCAGACCTTTTATGTTATATATAATTGGTTGTGAGAAAAAGGCATGCTGGGAAGTTACATTTATTTCTCTGTCCTGGTTTCATTAAAGGTGGACAACCACAGGGCCCTAGGACAACTCTATGAAAGCCATTATTAACAGAAGTTATATACATTTTATTAATTTATCTTATGTGATTATTTGAAATATTGACTGGATCATCCATATTCATCTCCTAGACAAGAGAACACAGTGCTCAAGAAAGAAATCAGGGATTCTCAAGATTGCATCAAAGGGCTCAGACGTGACCTCTCGGGGGCATCGGCTCGTTTGTCTGACATCTCAGGGGAGATGAGTGAATCCCAGAAACAGGAGATGGAGAGGAACCGTGACCTGCTCCAGCAGAGGGCCACAGAACTGACAGAGTTAAGGCAGCAGATGGCCAAGTTGACCAAAATTATTGACACGCAGAAGGAAGAAATCAAAAAGTTGGAAGCAGCGGTAAAGTAAGTATTCATTCAAAGCTTATAAAATAAATACACTACCTAAAGTTGTTAAAATTCTTTTTTTTTCTTTCCAATTTGTGATTCAGTTTATGTCTACATAAGGTAATTTACTTATGTTTGTTGTGAGGAATTGCATTATTAAAAATTCAACAACCAAGGTCTGTTTTAAAAATGTTCTACAATCTGTGCTGTTTCTTTATTACCAAATCTGATGCAGAAAAGATATGTACAATAAACTATTTTGAAAATTAAATTCCAAAATATTTAGCTTTATCTTTATTTTAAAAGTAACATTTTTAATCACATATTTAAAGTTTAAAAATTGTCTTTTATAACTACAAAAAATACTATTTAATAAATAAATTTTTACATAATATTGTCTTCCTCAGTCATTTTTTAAAATTGTATCACAGCTGTTCCAATTGTAAATGTTTAAATTTTCACACAAATGAATCTCAATGATTTTATTCCAGCAAAGAACAAAGTCTGACATCGAAGTACAAAGTAAATGTTGAGGAATATAGTAGTCATCTGAAGCGTCTGGAAGATGAGTTGGCGAGAGAGAAGGAAGAGCAGAAGAAACAGTTGGATCTCATTGAACAAGAGGTGGGAAAATATTCGTTAATAAATTTATTTTATATAAATTTTCATCACACAAAGATAAAATTACAGGTTTTAAAGGAGTGGATTTTTACAATTATTTTTGTGATTTGTATAAAAATTCAATCTCAATCTCAGGGTCGCATCACATCTGAACTGACAAGTCTTGGCGCCCAGTGCAGGGGGGAGAGACATGAGCAGATTATATCCAGGCAGAGAGAGGCTTTGGCTGAATTGAGGGCCAAGGTGAAAGTTCTGGAACATTCTAGGCCGCCATGTAGGTCACCATTACTAAATAATTATAAAAAAAAATTAAGTAAATAGGATCCACCTTCAATTACAAAATCAGAGTAAGTAATTTTGTATTGATCAAAAATTGTGACTAATTAATATTTTATCTCATTCTACTGTTTTTCTAAAGTTTGTTTGGTTTGGCAGGTTGGAAGGAGGAATTATTTTTCACTTAAGTATCACTAGAAAAAAAACTTTTTTAAAACTATTTTTATGTGGTAAAAGTAAAAGAGGCCCAAAAAATTAAAAAGTCTGAAATCATTAATACATCTTCAAAATTGGAAATACTCTCTGGAAAATAAAGGAACACTTGTGTGGAAGATGCATGTCTAGTTGTCTCCCTTACTGTGCCTATCATGGCAACCTGTCAGTTTAATAAAACAGAAAATTTGTAGCAACTGATCAAAGACTAAAGATCCATGTTTCTGTCTTGTCCCAGTGTTGTCACTGAACAAAGACTAAAGATACATGTTTCTGTCTTGTCCCAGTGTTGTCACTGATCAAAGACTAAAGATCCATTTTTCTGTCTTGTCCCAGTGTTGTCACTGAACAAAGACTAAAGATCCGTTTCTGTCTTGTCCCAGTGTTGCCACTGATCAAAGACTAAAGATCCATGTTTCTCTCTTGTCCCAGTGTTGCAACTGATCAAATACTAAAGATCCATGTTTCTGTCTTGTCCCAGTGTTGCCACTGATCAAAGACTAAAGATCCATGTTTCTCTCTTGTCCCAGTGCCCACTCAAGATCAGGCCTTACATCAGGTTTTACTGTTGAAGAAAGAGTTAGCGGAGATGAGGGTCAACCAGGCGTATGCTGAGGATAAAATCATTAAGAGTGCCACATCGCTTGACAGGGAGGTCGGCAAGGCTCGTGGCCTTATTACCCCGGCTAATTTTGAGGCAGAAATGGAGAGAAGTGCCCACAGAGAAACAATGGATGCCCTGGATTGCAGTGAAGCAACGGTAAAATGAGATGTATTTTTATGAATATTGTTAGTAGCAAACCTCGTCATATAAAAGAAAAAGGTCAATTGCCAATTTTGCACTCTTCAATATGCTATTATATCCTCTCATGAAAATGTGCTTATGATATATATCCAGGGGTTGCATTGCCTTCTATGACTTGAGTAAAGAGCAATAAATGGGGTACCTGTGAGTCGATTGTTTTAGGGATACTTTATACAGATTGACCAAACATTGAAAACATCATACAGGCATCATGAGAGATTTTTGTTTAAGGGCCATCCATATATTACGTACGCACAAAAAATCGTAATTTCTTACCCCCCTCCCCCATGTTGCACCCCATACAATTTTGGGATCCCTCACTCCTATGCGTACATTATGTACAAATTAGCATAATTGTAAAATTAATTTTAAGCCATAGTCTCAAGATATTGGTTTTACTCTTTATAGTTTTTGTACTATCATGTTTTTCATGTTGAAATTATTGAAGAAATACAATAGAACATTCAAATTTTGTTGTCTTGAACACTGCATCAAAATAACTGATAAAATAGAACAATATAAGCAGTAAAATTGCCGTCCCATTATGTATATATATAACAGCTGAGGCACCGGTGGGCGAAAGAGAAACTTCTACTAATTTCAAGAAATGGAAACATGGGGCCGTCCATAAATGACGTCTCGCGCCCGGGGTGTCACACATTTGTGACAATGTGTGACGAGGGGTAGGAGGTGAGTTTAAGAATTTTGACGTCATGTAATAACACGCAACTTTAAATAAAAGTTCCATTTAAATATTTGATTGCTTACAATTTATTTAATGACATTTTACATGGCTTTATGCGTGTTACTATATATTAGAATGCAGGCCTACGCTAAATAAATACAAATAGAAAAAAGGTTTTTAGTAGGGGTGGAGTAGGGGGGGTTTCAAAGCTTTGTGACATAATATTGGAGTCTAATTTTGTGTGATGAAGGGGGGGGGGTGAAAAATCTGCTAAAATTGCGTGGCGACCCATATAAATCAGACTGCTATATATTTAAAATACTAATATGTGAATGTTTGGTCTGAATCAAATGTTAATTACTTCCAAGTAATTAAAAGTTCAGAATTTCGTTTGCATTAAATTATAAAACATTATTGCATATCAGTCTTGACTAATTGGGTCTCGAATGCCGTTTGCAGCCTGAGCGGTTTAAATTACTAGGCTTAGTATTATACAAATTAAATTTGTTGTTCATAAGTAACCATTCAGTCGAGACTAACCACGTACTCATCCGTATGGAAAATCCCGTTAATTAAACACCCAAACTCCCCCTCATTGCATACGTAATATATGGATGGCCCCTTACTTTTGATTTCATCACATTCACATTCAGACTCACATTCACACTCACACTCACATTCACATTCACATTCACATACAGACTCACATTCACACTCACACTCACATTCACTCTAGTTGGTGATTAATTGGGTTGTGGGCTGGCAGGATAGTTTATAGCAATAGTCAACTACATGAAGTACTGCATCAGTGAGTTACTTCAATGGCCTGGCTCAATAGTTTATAGCAATAGTCAACTACATGAAGTACTGCATCAGTGAGTTACTTCAATGGCCTGGCTCAATAGTTTATAGCAATAGTCAACTACATGAAGTACTGCATCAGTGAGTTACTTCAATGGCCTGGCTCAATAGTTTATAGCAATAGTCAACTACATGAAGTACTGCATCAGTGAGTTACTTCAATGGCCTGGCTCAATAGTTTATAGCAATAGTCAACTACATGAAGTACTGCATCAGTGAGTTACTTCAATGGCCTGGCTCAATAGTTTATAGCAATAGTCAACTACATGAAGTACTGCATCAGTGAGTTACTTCAATGGCCTGGCTCAATAGTTTATAGCAATAGTCAACTACATGAAGTACTGCATCAGTGAGTTACTTCAATGGCCTGGCTCAATAGTTTATAGCAATAGTCAACTACATGAAGTACTGCATCAGTGAGTTACTTCAATGGCCTGGCTCAATAGTTTATAGCAATAGTCAACTACATGAAGTACTGCATCAGTGAGTTACTTCAATGGCCTGGCTCAATAGTTTATAGCAATAGTCAACTACATGAAGTACTGCATCAGTGAGTTACTTCAATGGCCTGGCTCAATAGTTTATAGCAATAGTCAACTACATGAAGTACTGCATCAGTGAGTTACTTCAATGGCCTGGCTCAATAGTTTATAGCAATAGTCAACTACATGAAGTACTGCATCAGTGAGTTACTTCAATGGCCTGGCTCAATAGTTTATAGCAATAGTCAACTACATGAAGTACTGCATCAGTGAGTTACTTCAATGGCCTGGCTCAATAGTTTATAGCAATAGTCAACTACATGAAGTACTGCATCAGTGAGTTACTTCAATGGCCTGGCTCAATAGTTTATAGCAATAGTCAACTACATGAAGTACTGCATCAGTGAGTTACTTCAATGGCCTGGCTCAATAGTTTATAGCAATAGTCAACTACATGAAGTACTGCATCAGTGAGTTACTTCAATGGCCTGGCTCAATAGTTTATAGCAATAGTCAACTACATGAAGTACTGCATCAGTGAGTTACTTCAATGGCCTGGCTCAATAGTTTATAGCAATAGTCAACTACATGAAGTACTGCATCAGTGAGTTACTTCAATGGCCTGGCTCAATAGTTTATAGCAATAGTCAACTACATGAAGTACTGCATCAGTGAGTTACTTCAATGGCCTGGCTCAATAGTTTATAGCAATAGTCAACTACATGAAGTACTGCATCAGTGAGTTACTTCAATGGCCTGGCTCAATAGTTTATAGCAATAGTCAACTACATGAAGTACTGCATCAGTGAGTTACTTCAATGGCCTGGCTCAATAGTTTATAGCAATAGTCAACTACATGAAGTACTGCATCAGTGAGTTACTTCAATGGCCTGGCTCAATAGTTTATAGCAATAGTCAACTACATGAAGTACTGCATCAGTGAGTTACTTCAATGGCCTGGCTCAATAGTTTATAGCAATAGTCAACTACATGAAGTACTGCATCAGTGAGTTACTTCAATGGCCTGGCTCAATAGTTTATAGCAATAGTCAACTACATGAAGTACTGCATCAGTGAGTTACTTCAATGGCCTGGCTCAATAGTTTATAGCAATAGTCAACTACATGAAGTACTGCATCAGTGAGTTACTTCAATGGCCTGGCTCAATAGTTTATAGCAATAGTCAACTACATGAAGTACTGCATCAGTGAGTTACTTCAATGGCCTGGCTCAATAGTTTATAGCAATAGTCAACTACATGAAGTACTGCATCAGTGAGTTACTTCAATGGCCTGGCTCAATAGTTTATAGCAATAGTCAACTACATGAAGTACTGCATCAGTGAGTTACTTCAATGGCCTGGCTCAATAGTTTATAGCAATAGTCAACTACATGAAGTACTGCATCAGTGAGTTACTTCAATGGCCTGGCTCAATAGTTTATAGCAATAGTCAACTACATGAAGTACTGCATCAGTGAGTTACTTCAATGGCCTGGCTCAATAGTTTATAGCAATAGTCAACTACATGAAGTACTGCATCAGTGAGTTACTTCAATGGCCTGGCTCAATAGTTTATAGCAATAGTCAACTACATGAAGTACTGCATCAGTGAGTTACTTCAATGGCCTGGCTCAATAGTTTATAGCAATAGTCAACTACATGAAGTACTGCATCAGTGAGTTACTTCAATGGCCTGGCTCAATAGTTTATAGCAATAGTCAACTACATGAAGTACTGCATCAGTGAGTTACTTCAATGGCCTGGCTCAATAGTTTATAGCAATAGTCAACTACATGAAGTACTGCATCAGTGAGTTACTTCAATGGCCTGGCTCAATAGTTTATAGCAATAGTCAACTACATGAAGTACTGCATCAGTGAGTTACTTCAATGGCCTGGCTCAATAGTTTATAGCAATAGTCAACTACATGAAGTACTGCATCAGTGAGTTACTTCAATGGCCTGGCTCAATAGTTTATAGCAATAGTCAACTACATGAAGTACTGCATCAGTGAGTTACTTCAATGGCCTGGCTCAATAGTTTATAGCAATAGTCAACTACATGAAGTACTGCATCAGTGAGTTACTTCAATGGCCTGGCTCAATAGTTTATAGCAATAGTCAACTACATGAAGTACTGCATCAGTGAGTTACTTCAATGGCCTGGCTCAATAGTTTATAGCAATAGTCAACTACATGAAGTACTGCATCAGTGAGTTACTTCAATGGCCTGGCTCAATAGTTTATAGCAATAGTCAACTACATGAAGTACTGCATCAGTGAGTTACTTCAATGGCCTGGCTCAATAGTTTATAGCAATAGTCAACTACATGAAGTACTGCATCAGTGAGTTACTTCAATGGCCTGGCTCAATAGTTTATAGCAATAGTCAACTACATGAAGTACTGCATCAGTGAGTTACTTCAATGGCCTGGCTCAATAGTTTATAGCAATAGTCAACTACATGAAGTACTGCATCAGTGAGTTACTTCAATGGCCTGGCTCAATAGTTTATAGCAATAGTCAACTACATGAAGTACTGCATCAGTGAGTTACTTCAATGGCCTGGCTCAATAGTTTATAGCAATAGTCAACTACATGAAGTACTGCATCAGTGAGTTACTTCAATGGCCTGGCTCAATAGTTTATAGCAATAGTCAACTACATGAAGTACTGCATCAGTGAGTTACTTCAATGGCCTGGCTCAATAGTTTATAGCAATAGTCAACTACATGAAGTACTGCATCAGTGAGTTACTTCAATGGCCTGGCTCAATAGTTTATAGCAATAGTCAACTACATGAAGTACTGCATCAGTGAGTTACTTCAATGGCCTGGCTCAATAGTTTATAGCAATAGTCAACTACATGAAGTACTGCATCAGTGAGTTACTTCAATGGCCTGGCTCAATAGTTTATAGCAATAGTCAACTACATGAAGTACTGCATCAGTGAGTTACTTCAATGGCCTGGCTCAATAGTTTATAGCAATAGTCAACTACATGAAGTACTGCATCAGTGAGTTACTTCAATGGCCTGGCTCAATAGTTTATAGCAATAGTCAACTACATGAAGTACTGCATCAGTGAGTTACTTCAATGGCCTGGCTCAATAGTTTATAGCAATAGTCAACTACATGAAGTACTGCATCAGTGAGTTACTTCAATGGCCTGGCTCAATAGTTTATAGCAATAGTCAACTACATGAAGTACTGCATCAGTGAGTTACTTCAATGGCCTGGCTCAATAGTTTATAGCAATAGTCAACTACATGAAGTACTGCATCAGTGAGTTACTTCAATGGCCTGGCTCAATAGTTTATAGCAATAGTCAACTACATGAAGTACTGCATCAGTGAGTTACTTCAATGGCCTGGCTCAATAGTTTATAGCAATAGTCAACTACATGAAGTACTGCATCAGTGAGTTACTTCAATGGCCTGGCTCAATAGTTTATAGCAATAGTCAACTACATGAAGTACTGCATCAGTGAGTTACTTCAATGGCCTGGCTCAATAGTTTATAGCAATAGTCAACTACATGAAGTACTGCATCAGTGAGTTACTTCAATGGCCTGGCTCAATAGTTTATAGCAATAGTCAACTACATGAAGTACTGCATCAGTGAGTTACTTCAATGGCCTGGCTCAATAGTTTATAGCAATAATCAACTACATGAAGTACTGCATCAGTGAGTTACTTCAATGGCCTGGCTCAATAGTTTATAGCAATAATCAACTACATGAAGTACTGCATCAGTGAGTTACTTCAATGGCCTGGCTCAATAGTTTATAGCAATATTCAACTACATGAAGTACTGCATCAGTGAGTTACTTCAATGGCCTGGCTCAATAGTTTATAGCAATAATCAACTACATGAAGTACTGCATCAGTGAGTTACTTCAATGGCCTGGCTCAATAGTTTATAGCAATATTCAACTACATGAAGTACTGCATCAGTGAGTTACTTCAATGGCCTGGCTCAATAGTTTATAGCAATATTCAACTACATGAAGTACTGCATCAGTGAGTTACTTCAATGGCCTGGCTCAATAGTTTATAGCAATAATCAACTACATGAAGTACTGCATCAGTGAGTTACTTCAATGGCCTGGCTCAATAGTTTATAGCAATAATCAACTACATGAAGTACTGTATCAGTGAGTTACTTCAATGGCCTGGCTCAATAGTTTATAGCAATATTCAACTACATGAAGTACTGCATCAGTGAGTTACTTCAATGGCCTGGCTCAATAGTTTATAGCAATAATCAACTACATGAAGTACTGCATCAGTGAGTTACTTCAATGGCCTGGCTCAATAGTTTATAGCAATATTCAACTACATGAAGTACTGCATCAGTGAGTTACTTCAATGGCCTGGCTCAATAGTTTATAGCAATAATCAACTACATGAAGTACTGCATCAGTGAGTTACTTCAATGGCCTGGCTCAATAGTTTATAGCAATATTCAACTACATGAAGTACTGCATCAGTGAGTTACTTCAATGGCCTGGCTCAATAGTTTATAGCAATATTCAACTACATGAAGTACTGCATCAGTGAGTTACTTCAATGGCCTGGCTCAATAGTTTATAGCAATAATCAACTACATGAAGTACTGCATCAGTGAGTTACTTCAATGGCCTGGCTCAATAGTTTATAGCAATAATCAACTACATGAAGTACTGTATCAGTGAGTTACTTCAATGGCCTGGCTCAATAGTTTATAGCAATATTCAACTACATGAAGTACTGCATCAGTGAGTTACTTCAATGGCCTGGCTCAATAGTTTATAGCAATAATCAACTACATGAAGTACTGCATCAGTGAGTTACTTCAATGGCCTGGCTCAATAGTTTATAGCAATATTCAACTACATGAAGTACTGCATCAGTGAGTTACTTCAATGGCCTGGCTCAATAGTTTATAGCAATAATCAACTACATGAAGTACTGCATTAGTGAGTTACTTCAATGGCCTGGCTCAATAGTTGTACAAGACCCTGGTAAAAATCCTTGTCAATATTGTTCTACTTGACATCATCAATTTGCTTTCAACATAAAACTGTCATATTGATCGTGCTGGACTCAGCAAATGAATATTTGTTTACAATTTGTCATCTTCTAGTTCATGGCTTTGTTGAGATCCTTGGCATCATCCCTTGACCTTGATGAGATTGAAGGGCTGCGTCCAATGGCTCACTCTCCTAAAGATGAGAGAGAATTGTTGATGGCAGCGAGAGAGAGGGCTTGCCAGCTGTTAGTTAACCGTATACATGTCCTGAAAGAAAGAATCGCCCGTAAAGATGAACTTTTGAAAGGCTATGAGGTAGACTTATCTAAACTCAGGTAAAACATTGTTTAATTACTTATAGTTATTTTTTTTATCCATGTCAAAAATAAAAAAGTTCTAATGGCTGACATTTATGCATTTATTTTTAATGTGTGTAAAATATGAACAAAAAAATATTTAGCAAAAATGCTATCATCAAATTAAATTATTATTTCTGATTGAACATATTATATAAAGTATAATTTAGTTAAGTAATTCAGAAAGATAACTGTTGATGCCCTTGAATGATAAATTTTCTTTTGTTTTTCAAGACAATCTCAAGAATTAGCAGAGAGACAATCTCTCCATGTGGAAACACTTGCTGTAAGTTGGTTTTTAAATTATTGTTTAATGTTTGTTAACTTCCACATTTTAATTTTAAAAAACCCGTAAAAAAAACAACGTTTTTGACTATAAATCCTTTATATACGAGACACAACTAAAAGAATGTTCATTATAATACGCAGCGCACGACAATCCAAAAATCTAAAATTTTAGTTATGTCTCTTAAAACATGTTTAATATAATGCGCACCGATCGGGAATATATTTATAAAAAGTGTTGTCAATATAATACTCACCGCACAGCGCGACAGGAATGTATTTAAAAAGGTTGTTCAATATAATATGCACAGCTACACTCTAGCACAAAAATTAACATGCTAAATAGAGATAATATAAAAATTCATTAATTTAATAACAGTACATTCGATCAATCTGAAATTTTGATAGATCATTTTTATCACCGGCACGAGTCTGCCTGCAAAATGTCAGCTCGCCAGCCTACAGGGAAGTGGGTTAAAAGTCGATCAAAAGTTTTTTCGGCATTCAAGCAATCAAGCAGACACCACAAATTAATATAAAGGAATTTTAAAAAGGGTTTTGGAAACCTGCATTTATTGAAAACTTAATAAGAAGCGGGTGTAGGAACACAATATATTTAGAACTTTAAATGTGGAAGGTGGTGCATCATTTTGTAATAACAATGATATAAATACAGAAAATGTATCACAGTATTCAATATATTCAGACCAGAGAATATCACAAGACTTCTTGAAACCCTTACAGTCAGGGCTAGAAATCAATACTTAAGTCGGAGTTCACAACAGCCTCAAAATATTAAGTCAGTAACCCCATATGTCAACTGCAAAATCTGTTATTTTGTTCATTGGGTGCACATATTTAATCTTGTCCACAAAGGAGGAAGCAGGATTCAGAGTAGGGTAGACAAGGAAGATCTACTTTATAATTTTCACTGCATAGTCTACAGACACATTATATGAAATACAATTGTTTCATTTGAAATTTTTAAAATGTGAGAATTCACTGAAAGTATTTTATAAGGAGTATTTAAAGTTGTATATAGAGGATTTATTTGTGGAGCCAAACAGGCTTCCTTCTTCTTTTATATTGTCCATTTGTGTTTGAACAGAATGACATAAGGAGCAGATCTGAGGAGTCTGAATACCTCAGAGAATCACTCAACAGAACAAGAGACAGACTTAACCAGGAGAAAAGACTTAACACTGCCATCAAACAGAAAAAAGTGATTCATTTTATTTTCTCTCTTTTAACATTTTAATACTAGCAATGTCGTACCATCAATGTTCCCTTCAAGGTGCGCTGCTGCGCGGCCGTGCAGATGTCTGACTGATGCCGGGCACCAGGTTAGAATTACATCATAGCAAATTTTGTAAAATATTGCACAAAAAAAGGATGTTGTGCAAAGTTGCACACGAGTTTTTATACTATGCACATGGACCAAGGAACCTTAGAGGGAACATTGATTACCATAGAAACATTTTTTAAAACTTTTACCTTTTAATAAGTTATTAAAGTAATGACTTTAGGGATTAAATGTAAGTTTTTTGGCTAATTTTGATTTCTATAAAAAATAACAGTTTGCTCAATATGACAAAATGTACTTATTTCCCCTGTGTTGTTTTTCAATTTTCGTTGATATGAATCATACAATTCTTGGTTCTAGATATTGGCTATCTAAAAATAATATTTTGATGAAAGCGATGTTCTTGTGACATATATTGATTCCGAACTTCATGTTTGTTTTTTATGCATACATGCCATCAAATACGTAAAAGGTTTTGTTTGTTTTTGATAATTAGTTAACTTATAGAAATCAGACTTGTCTCCCCTGGCCTGAACACAAACACTTGAATCTTTCATTTACAGACATTCCACTTAGAAAATGAGAGAGCTCATCTTCAGAATAATGGCAGAGGCCATCACCATTGTCCTGTTGAAGACCCAAGAGTAAGTCAATTTTGAATGGGCTATCCCCGCCTAGTTAACTCAACTGAAAATTTTGTTGTTTCCTGTAAAGCAAGTAGAGGACATCTATCTTATCTTATCTTATCTTATCTGTAACAGACTCTGTCTCTCTCTTTGGTGCCAGTTACTGTTGGTGTCTCTCTAGGGTTTTTTACTTTTAGTTTGGTTTGTTTGCCCAATATTGGAAACTCCTATACTTTAGCAGGACAAATGGGAAGGGAGTGGTACAAGTTCTGAAATTAAAGACATTGGTCTAAGAATTGTTACCTTAGAATATTTTTGTACCAGAATTTAAAGTTCAAATTTTTATTGCTAAAATTGACTTTGTCATTTAACAATTTTCTTACATAAAATTAGAGGTACATGTAATAATATAAAATAAGGGTAACCAACCGCTCACCAAAAAATTATTTTCAAAACTTGTAATAACTAAAACATGTGCAGTAGTAATAGAAATGAGCAAATAGGATTCATGTCTATGAAGACCATCTTCAATAGATCACATTTATTTTACATACACATTGCTTATATTACAATATTGTAATGAAAGTACTTGAACAAGTCTTTTGAGTCCAATCTCCACCTAAAACTAAAATGAATAAGTCGGTAAGTTGTTTCAGTACAAATATGTCCACACTTCTTAAAAATAGTAATATTCATCTATTCTTGTCTTGCATGCATTCCTTTGACCTATTCTCTTATATGGTACATGGCCAAAGTATATTTCCTTATCTCACCTTTTCATTTATTCTTCTTACTTATTGTATTATTAAATAATAATTGTATTTATACAGTTACACTAACAAACCAGAAAATCGTGAAAGACAAGCTCCTAGCAGAAAAGTTATGGTGTACTTGAATTTAAATATTAAACTAAATTTGGATCTTGTCATGAATCGCCATGTTGGTGCAACAGTGCACCCTACCATATTGGTGCAACAGTACCTCCGACCATATTGGTGCAACAGTGCAACATACCATATTTGTGCAACAGTGCACCCTACCATATTGGTGCAACAGTGCACCCTACCATATTGGTGCAACAGTACCTCCAACCATATTGGTGCAACAGTACCTCCGACCATATTGGTGCAACAGTGCACCCTACCATATTGGTGCAACAGTGCACCCTACCATATTGGTGCAACAGTGCACCCAACCATATTGGTGCAACAGTGCACCCTACCATATTGGTGCAACAGTACCTCCGAACATGTTCGTGCAACAGTGCACCCTACCATATTGGTGCAACAGTTAACACTACCATATTGGTGCAACAGTGCACCCTACCATATTGGTGCAAAAGTGCACCCTACCATATTGGAGCAACAGTACACCCTACCATATTGGTGCAACAGTGCACCCTACCATATTGGTGCAACAGCACCTCCGACCATATTGGTGCAACAGTGCACCATACCATATTGGTGCAACAGTGCACCCTACCATATTGGTGCAACAGTGCACCCTACCATATTGGTGCAACAGTACGGCCTACCATATTGGTGCAACAGTGCACCCTACTATATTGGTGCAACAGTACCTCCGACCATGTTGTTGCAACAGTGCACCCTACCATATTGGTGCAACAGTTAACCCTACCATATTGGTGCAACAGTGCACCCTACCATATTGGTGCAACAGTGCACCCTACCATATTGGTGCAAAAGTGCACCCTACCATATTAGTGCAACAGTGCACCCTTCCATATTGGTGCAACAGTACAGCCTACATTATTGGTGCAACAGTGCACCTTAACATATTGGTGCAACAGTGCACCCTACCATATTGGTGAAACAGTGCACCCTACCATATTGGTGCACCAGTACAGCCTACCATATTGGAGCAACAGTACACCCTACCATATTGGTGCAACAGTGCACCCTACCATATCGGTGCAACAGCACCTCCGACCATATTGGTGCAACAGTGCACCCTACCATATTGGTGCAACAGTATGGCCTACCATATTGGTGCAACAGTACCTCCGACCATGTTGGTGCAATAGTGCACCCTACCATATTGGTGCAACAGTTAACCCTACCATATTGGTGCAACAGTGCACCCTACCATATTGGTGCAACAGTTTACCCTACCATATTGGTGCAAAAGTGCACCCTACCATATTGGTGCAACAGTGCACCCTACCATATTGGTGCAACAGTACAGCCTACATTATTGGTGCAACAGTACAGCCTACCATATTGGTGCAACAGTGCACCCTACCATATTGGTTTAACAGTGCACCCTACCATATTGGTGCAACAGTACAGCCTACCATATTGGTGCAACAGTACACCCTACCATATTGGTGCAACAGTGCACCCTACCATATTGGTGCAACAGTACCTCCTACCATATTGGTGCAACAGTACCTCCGACCATATTGGTGCAACAGTGCACCCTACCATATTGGTGCAACAGTACCTCCGAACATATTGGTGCAACAGTGCACCCTACCATATTGGTGCAACAGTACCTCCGACCATATTGGTGCAACAGTGCACCCTACCATATTGATGCAACAGTGCACGATACCATATTGGTGCAACAGTGCACCCTACCATATTGGTGCAACAGTGCACCCTACCATATTGGTGCAACAGTGCACCCTACCATATTGGTGCAACAGTGCACCCTACCATATTGGTGCAACAGTGCACCCTACCATATTGGTGCAACAGTACAGCCTACATTATTGGTGCAACAGTGCACCCTACCATATTGGTGCAACAGTACACCCTACCATATTGGTGAAACAGTGCACCCTACCATATTGGTGCACCAGTACAGCCTACCATATTGGAGCAACAGTACACCCTACCATATTGGTGCAACAGTGCACCCTACCATATTGGTGCAACAGTACCTCTGACCATGTTCGTACAACAGTGCACCCTACCATATTGGTGCAACAGTTAACCCTACCATATTGGTGCAACAGTGCACCCTACCATATTGGTGCAACAGTGCACCCTACCATATTGGTGCAAAAGTGCACCCTACCATATTGGTGCAACAGTGCACCCTACCATATTGGTGCAAAAGTGCACCCTACCATATTGGTGCAACAGTGCACCCTACCAAGTTGGTGCAACAATGCACCCTACCATATTGGTTCAACAGTGCATTCTACCATATTGGTGCAACAGTACAGCCTAGCATATTGGTGCAACAGTACACCCTACCATATTGGTGCAACAGTACCTCCTACCATATTGGTGCAACAAAACCTCCGACCATATTGGTGCAACAGTGCAGCCTACCATATTAGTGCAACAGTGCACCCTACCATATTGGTGCAACAGTGCACCCTACCATATTGGTGCAACAGTGCACCCTACCATATTGGTGCAACAGTACCTCCGACCATATTGGGGAAACATTGCACTCAAACATATTGGTGCAACAGTGCACCCTACATATTGGTGCACCAGTGCACCCTACCATATTGGTGCAACAGTTAACCCTACCATATTGGTGCAACAGTGCACCCTACCATATTGGTGCAACAGTTTACCCTACCATATTGGTGCAAAAGTGCACCCTACCATATTGGTGCAACAGTGCACCCTACCATATTGGTGCAACAGTGCACCCTACCATATTGGTGCAACAGTACAGCCTACATTATTGGTGCAACAGTGCACCCTACCATATTGGTGCAACAGTACACCCTACCATATTGGTGAAACAGTGCACCCTACCATATTGGTGCACCAGTACAGCCTACCATATTGGAGCAACAGTACACCCTACCATATTGGTGCAACAGTGCACCCTACCATATTGGTGCAACAGTACCTCTGACCATGTTCGTACAACAGTGCACCCTACCATATTGGTGCAACAGTTAACCCTACCATATTGGTGCAACAGTGCACCCTACCATATTGGTGCAACAGTGCACCCTACCATATTGGTGCAAAAGTGCACCCTACCATATTGGTGCAACAGTGCACCCTACCATATTGGTGCAAAAGTGCACCCTACCATATTGGTGCAACAGTGCACCCTACCAAGTTGGTGCAACAATGCACCCTACCATATTGGTTCAACAGTGCATTCTACCATATTGGTGCAACAGTACAGCCTAGCATATTGGTGCAACAGTACACCCTACCATATTGGTGCAACAGTACCTCCTACCATATTGGTGCAACAAAACCTCCGACCATATTGGTGCAACAGTGCAGCCTACCATATTAGTGCAACAGTGCACCCTACCATATTGGTGCAACAGTGCACCCTACCATATTGGTGCAACAGTGCACCCTACCATATTGGTGCAACAGTACCTCCGACCATATTGGGGAAACATTGCACTCAAACATATTGGTGCAACAGTGCACCCTACATATTGGTGCACCAGTGCACCCTACCATATTGGTGCAACAGTTAACCCTACCATATTGGTGCAACAGTGCACCCTACCATATTGGTGCAACAGTTTACCCTACCATATTGGTGCAAAAGTGCACCCTACCATATTGGTGCAACAGTGCACCCTACCATATTGGTGCAACAGTACAGCCTACATTATTGGTGCAACAGTACAGCCTACCATATTGGTGCAACAGTGCACCCTACCATATTGGTTTAACAGTGCACCCTACCATATTGGTGCAACAGTACAGCCTACCATATTGGTGCAACAGTACACCCTACCATATTGGTGCAACAGTGCACCCTACCATATTGGTGCAACAGTTCCTCCTACCATATTGGTGCAACAGTACCTCCGACCATATTTGTGCAACAGTGCACCCTACCATATTGGTGCAACAGTACCTCCGACCATATTGGTGCAACAGTGCACCCTACCATATTGGTGCAACAGTGCACCCTACCATATTGGTGCAACAGTACCTCCGACCATATTGGTGCAACAGTGCACCCTACCATATTGATGCAACAGTGCACGATACCATATTGGTGCAACAGTGCACCCTACCATATTGGTGCAACAGTGCACCCTACCATATTGGTGCAACAGTGCACCCTACCATATTGGTGCAACAGTGCACCCTACCATATTGGTGCAACAGTGCACCCTACCATATTGGTGCAACAGTACAGCCTACATTATTGGTGCAACAGTGCACCCTACCATATTGGTGCAACAGTACACCCTACCTTATTGGTGAAACAGTGCACCCTACCATATTGGTGCACCAGTACAGCCTACCATATTGGAGCAACAGTACACCCTACCATATTGGTGCAACAGTGCACCCTACCATATTGGTGCAACAGTACCTCCGACCATGTTCGTGCAACAGTGCACCCTACCATATTGGTGCAACAGTTAACCCTACCATATTGGTGCAACAGTGCACCCTACCATATTGGTGCAACAGTGCACCCTACCATATTGGTGCAAAAGTGCACCCTACCATATTGGTGCAACAGTGCACCCTACCATATTGGTGCAAAAGTGCACCCTACCATATTGGTGCAACAGTGCACCCTACCAAGTTGGTGCAACAATGCACCCTACCATATTGGTTCAACAGTGCATCCTACCATATTGGTGCAACAGTACAGCCTAGCATATTGGTGCAACAGTACACCCTACCATATTGGTGCAACAGTACCTCCTACCATATTGGTGCAACAAAACCTCCGACCATATTGGTGCAACAGTGCAGCCTACCATATTAGTGCAACAGTGCACCCTACCATATTGGTGCAACAGTGCACCCTACCATATTGGTGCAACAGTAAACCCTACCATATTGGTGCAACAGTGCACCCTACCATATTGGTGCAACAGTACCTCCGACCATATTGGTGAAACATTGCACTCAACCATATTGGTGCAACAGTGCACCCTACATATTGGTGCACCAGTGCACCCTACCATATTGGTGCAACAGTACAGCCTACCATATTGGTGCAACAGTACACCCTACCATATTGGTGCAACAGTACCTCCGACCATATTGGTGCAACAGTGCACCCTACCATATTGGTGAAACAGTGCAGCCTACCATATTGGTGCAACAGTGCACCCTACCATATTGGTGCAACAGTGCACCCTAACATATTGGTGCAACAGTGCACCCTACCATATTGGTGAAACAGTGCACCCTACCATATTGGTGCAACAGTACAGCCTACCATATTGGAGCAACAGTACACCCTACCTTATTGGTGCAACAGTGCACCCTACCATATTGGTGCAACAGCACGTCCGACCATATTGGTGCAACAGTGCACCCTACCATATTGGTGCAACAGTGCACCCTACCTTATTGGTGCAACAGTATGGCCTACCATATTGGTGCAACAGTGCACCCTACCATATTGGTGCAACAGTACCTCCGACCATGTTGGTGCAATAGTGCACCCTACCATATTGGTGCAACAGTTAACCCTACCATATTGGTGCAACAGTGCACCCTACCATATTGGTGCAACAGTTTACCCTACCATATTGGTGCAAAAGTGCACCCTACCATATTGGTGCAACAGTGCACCCTACCATATTGGTGCAACAGTACAGCCTACATTATTGGTGCAACAGTACAGCCTACCATATTGGTGCAACAGTGCACCCTACCATATTGGTTCAACAGTGCAGCCTACCATATTGGTGCAACAGTACACCCTACCATATTGGTGCAACAGTGCACCCTACCATATTGGTGCAACAGTACCTCCTACCATATTGGTGCAACAGTGCCTCCGACCATATTAGTGCAACAGTGCACCCTACCATATTGGTGCAACAGTGCAGCCTACCATATTGGTGCAACAGTACCTCCGACCATATTGGTGCAACAGTGCACCCTACCATATTGATGCAACAGTGCACGATACCATATTGGTGCAACAGTGCACCCTACCATATTGGTGCAACAGTACAGCCTACCATATTGGTGCAACACTGCACCCTACCATATTGGTGCAACAGTGCAGCCTACCATATTGGTGCAACAGTACCTCCGACCATATTGGTGCAACAGTGCACCCTACCATATTGGTGCAACAGTACCTCCGACCACATTGGTGCGACAGAGCAGCCTACCATATTGGTGCAACAGTGCACCCTACCATATTGGTGCAACAGTGCACCCTACCATATTGGTGCAACAGTGCAACCTACCATATTGGTTTAAACAGTGCACCCTACCATATTGGTGCAACAGTGCACCCTACCACATTGGTGCAACAGTGCACCCTGCCACCCAATCAACTTGGATTGCTCAGGGTCCTCAAATAAATATTCTATTACACCATATGTGCAGCCCACAGCATGCCCCATTACCACCCACTTGTAGGTACAGTACACTTCACTTGTTGGTACAGTACACTTCACTTGTTGGTACAGAACACTTCACTTGTTGGTACAGTACACTTCAATTGTTGGTACAGTACACTTCACTTGTTTGTACAGTACACTTCACTTGTTGGCACAGTACACTTCACTTGTTGGTACAGTATACTTCACTTGTTGGTACAGTTCACTTCACTTGTTGGTACAGTACACTTCACTTGTTGGTACAGTACACTTCACTTGTTGGTACAGTACACTTCAATTGTTGGTACAGTACACTTCACTTGTTGGTACAGTACACTTTACTTGTTGGTACAGTACACTTCACTTGTTGGTACAGTACACTTCACTTGTTGGTACAGTACACTTCACTTGTTGGTACAGTACACTTCACTTGTTGGCACAGTACACTTCACTTGTTGGTACAGTACACTTCACTTGTTGGTACGTTACACTTCACTTGTTGGTACAGTACACTTCACTTGTTGGTACATTACACTTCACTTGTTGGTACAGTACACCCCAATTGTTGATACAGTACACTTCACTTGTTGGTACAGTACACTTCACATGTTGGTACAGTACACTTCACTTGTTGGTACAGTACACTTCACTTGTTGGTACACTACACTTCACTTGTAGGTACAGTACACTTCACTTGTTGGTACAGTACACTTTACTTGTTGGTACAGTACACTTCACTTGTTGGTACAGTACACTTCACTTGTTGGTACATTACACTTCACTTGTTGGTACAGTACACCCCAATTGTTGATACAGTACACTTCACGTGTTGGTACAGTACACTTCACTTGTTGGTACAGTACACTTCACTTGTTGGTACAGTACACTTCACTTGTTGGTACAGTACACCCCAGTTGTTGATACAGTACACTTCACTTGTTGGTACAGTACACTTCACTTGTTGGTACAGTACACTTCACTTGTTGGTACAGTACACTTCAATTGTTGGTACACTACACTTCACTTGTAGGTACAGTACACTTCACTTGTTGGTACAGTACACTTTACTTGTTGGTACAGTACACTTCACTTGTTGGTACAGTACACTTCACTTGTTGGTACAGTACACTTCACTTGTTGGTACAGTACACTTCACTTGTTGGTACATTACACTTCACTTGTTGGTACAGTACACTTTACTTGTTGGTACAGTACACTTCACTTGTTGGTACAGTACACTTCACTTGTTGGTACAGTACACTTCACTTGTTGGTACAGTACACTTCACTTGTTGGCACAGTACACTTCACTTGTTGGTACAGTACACTTCACTTGTTGGTACGTTACACTTCACTTGTTGGTACAGTACACTTCACTTGTTGGTACATTACACTTCACTTGTTGGTACAGTACACCCCAATTGTTGATACAGTACACTTCACTTGTTGGTACAGTACACTTCACATGTTGGTACAGTACACTTCACTTGTTGGTACAGTACACTTCACTTGGTGGTACAGTACACTTCACTTGTTGGTACAGTACACTTCACTTGTTGGTACAGTACACTTCACTTGTTGGTACAGTACACTTCACTTGTTGGTACATTACATTTCACTTGTTGGTACAGTACACCCCAATTGTTGATACAGTACACTTCACGTGTTGGTACAGTACACTTCACTTGTTGGTACAGTACACTTCACTTGTTGGTACAGTACACTTCACTTGTTGGTACAGTACACCCCAGTTGTTGATACAGTACACTTCACTTGTTGGTACAGTACACTTCACTTGTTGGTACAGTACACTTCACTTGTTGGTACAGTACACTTCAATTTTTGGTACACTACACTTCACTTGTAGGTACAGTACACTTCACTTGTTGGTACAGTACACTTTACTTGTTGGTACAGTACACTTCACTTGTTGGTACAGTACACTTCACTTGTTGGTACAGTACACTTCACTTGTTGGTACAGTACACTTCACTTGTTGGTACATTACACTTCACTTGGTGGTACAGTACACCCCAATTGTTGATACAGTACACTTCACTTGTTGGTACAGTACACTTCACTTGTTTGTACAGTACACTTCACTTGTTGGTACAGTACACTTCACTTGTTGGTACAGTACACTTCACTTGTTGGTACAGTACACTTCACTTGTGGGTACAGTACACTTCACTTGTTGGTACAGTACACTTCAATTGTTGGTACAGTACACTTCACTTGTTGGTACATTACACTTCACTTGTTGGTACAGTACACCCCAATTGTTGATACAGTACACTTCACTTGTTGGTACAGTACACTTCACTTGTTGGTACAGTACACTTCACTTGTTGGTACAGTACACTTCACTTGTTGGTACAGTACACCCCAGTTGTTGATACAGACCACTTCACTTGTTGGTACAGTACACTTCACTTGTTGGTACAGTACACTTCATATGTTGGTACAGTACACTTCATTTGTTAGCACAGTACACTTCACTTGTTGGTACAGTACACTTCACTTGTTGGTACGTTACACTTCACTTGTTGTTACGGTACACTTCACTTGTTGGTACAGTACACTTCACTTGTTGGTACAGTACACCCCAATTGTTGATACAGTACACTTCACTTGTTTGGTACAGTACACTTCACTTGTTGGTACAGTACACTTCACTTGTTGGTACAGTACACTTCACTTGTTGGTACAGTACACTTCACTTGTTGGTACAGTACACTTCACTTGTTGGTACAGTACACCCCAGTTGTTGATACAGTACACTTCACTTGTTGGC
The DNA here is from genome assembly GCA_944989445.1 of Ampullaceana balthica. Lineage (NCBI taxonomy): Eukaryota > Metazoa > Mollusca > Gastropoda > Lymnaeidae > Ampullaceana > Ampullaceana balthica. Next base: position 977,782 of record CALYLW010000090.1, read on the forward strand.
ACAGTACACTTCACTTGTTGGTACGTACAGTACACTTCACTTGTTGGTACAGTACACCCCAGTTGTTATTAAGGTACACCCCAGTTGTTGGTACAGTACACCCCAGTTGTTGGTAAAGTACACCCCACTATTTGACTGAGTTAAATTAACTATTTCACTTGGAGCAGCCTATTGCACTAAACAGTACATATCCACTGAGTTGAGCCCAATGTTAAACACATGCTTATATCTTCACATTTTTTTCTCTTATCTGTAACTTAATAAAATTCCCAACAAATTATCCATGTATGTTTACCTTGTGATAACTGTTTGTTTGCTTTGGCTCTGATTTAGGCGGGTGTAAAAACAAAGCAGCAGAAAGAAATTCTCAAAAGAAAAAATTATGAGATCAAGACATTGAAAGAAAATTTGTGTGAAACTGAAAAAGTCTTGTTTGAGAAGGAGAAAAGGCTTGTTTCCTTGGAGGCATCTTAGGTATGTAGAAATTTGTATTGAATGTCTGAGGATATTTTGCCTGTTTCTGGAGCTCAGTTCTATCAACAACTTTCAATGATTAGATTATCTATTAGATTATCTCATCCATTATCAGTAAATCACCATTTCAAACCTTTACAAATATTTATTTACTAAAGGAAAGGAATAGGTATTTTAAATCATACCAAATTATTGATTTTACTCTCTTCACTTATTAATTTGATGTGATTTATAGCTATCTGATAATTATTTGAATTTAATTAGCTGTTATGTATCAAATGAAGTAGTGGCTTATAATTAAGATCTTGATGTTGTCATAGACATGTTTGATTATCATCTCTGTTCATTATTAGCTGTTAGAGAGGCATTAGGTAGTTCATTTAAGTTTGTGCAGGTCATGATTCCATTTTGTGCTGGTCCATAGCAGTGGTTGCCATCATGTAGCCCATAGCAGTGGTTGCCATCCTGTAGCCCATAGCAGTGGTTGCTATCCTGTGGCCCATAGCAGTGGTTGCCATCCTGTGGCCCATAGCAGTGGTTGCCATCCTGTGGCCCATAGCTGTGGTTGCCATCCTGTGGCCCATAGCAGAGGTTGCCATCCTGTGGCCCATAGCAGTGGTTGCCATCCTGTGGCTCTGAAACTGTATGAAGCTTTTGATCAAGCTTTTCTTTTGTTCTTCTTATCTATCATGACATGTGGCTCAAAATCAAGATATTTCACATAAAATCATGTTATTGATAAAGAGTTCAATGACCCTTATGCTTGCTTCTAACTCTCACAGTGTAAGGTTAGTGAGTAGCAGTTACACACTTTGCTGACAAAATCTGTGCAACATCTGAAACAAAATATTTGGTCTTGTCCATATCTTCAAAATTCTGTCAACAAGTTTGACCTGTTTCATATAAAATATTTATACTTCATATCTGAGTATTAATGTGAGGAAACCTTAGACCTCTTTAGAGGCCAATTCATTTTTAGATTCATTTAATTATTATTTAAATCAGGCCACATAGTCGTGAGAGTGTTCATCATTGCAACATAGTGCGTACTGTATGTGTGGATTACTTTGTTGTTGTTTTTATCCTTCTTTTTCTGCTTAGAGTAAGTTAGAGATTGGTTGTATTTTGTCAATGGATGTTTGGTGTATAAATTCATGAATGTTGGCTTTGGGTTTGGTCTACCTATAACTTTTTAATTTGTCCTGTTGGATTTTGTCACTTTAAGTTACTTTTTATTATCTTGATAAATTCACTTAATTTTTATGACCTAATGAATTTTATTTAATCAATTACACCCAAACAATCTGTTTTAGTAGTTCTTAGTTACTGGGTCTCAAACATTTTAGTTATGTACAAGCCAAAGAAACAGGTTTAATAACAAAATAAACCTTACCTCCATACATAACAGGAAATATTTGTATAACCCCAGGCTTAAAAAATCTGAATAACTTTACAAAATAATTTTTAAAAAGACAATATTTACAATGCATTACAAGAAAAAACATAATACAGAACTATGAAAAGATTATTTGTATTGCACAATCACTTTTGGGAATGGGAATATCCACTACAGCGGTCTTTGCCTGGACACAAAATCATTGATTGTCAAAAATAACTCACTGTTAAAACAGACACAATTGAAATTGTTCAAGGGAATACAGTAGTTTCAAAGAAATGTATGGCAAATATTTAAAATCCACTGAACAATATCTATCACAAGACATTTATAAATAAGGTTAATTATTCATCATTAAAATAATAAATTAAATTTAAATGACAACAAAGGGTTTAAGCATTGGTTCAAAATTATTGTCATTGTTTGAGGGAAAGAAAGGCAAACTTGTTAAACCATTCTTGGATAACTCTTCTTGAAATATAACATAAAAAAATGTACATTATAATTGTCATATAGTAGTTGTTAAATCTTGTTAACAACTATGACCTCCAAAGACATATAAGAAAAAATATATAATTTTATGTATTAAAAGTGAATAATAAATTGATAATAATAATTGATCATGACATTTCAAAGCAGCAAGAAAATTATGGATAATATTTGAATCAAATCTAAAATGTTTTAAAAAAGTTTCACCCCATTTGCAAAATGTTGGTCAAGCAGACCTTTTGTCTACTTACAACTTGATGTCATGATATTTAAAAATGGGTATTTAAAAATGCTGTGCATACATTTGATCAAAAAGTATGCAATGGCTGTTCAGCATTTAGGAGATGAAATATAAATGATCCTCTCTTTTGCCCCAAATCCATTCCCATCAATGAGGCTATGATTGATTGCATCCAGGTCTTAGAAAAACACAGTCATGATTCATTAAGTTTGGTTTAGTTGGCTGTTGCTTAGATCACTTTGAAAAAAATTGGCTATAGAAATAAAGGAAAAGGTTGCCACTGAAATATACATAAGTTAGGCTCTCCTGTGACCAAAAGTGACTTTGCACTCTCTGAATTAGAATAGCCATAGAATGTACTTCAAACTTGGAGGGGAAAGGGGGTGAGGGATGGAGTGAGACATGATGGAATATTTGTGACCATCAATTATGCATTAAGTGGAAAATGAGTGTGAATGATGGGGACAGACTGTCATTATGAGATTTATAAGAGAAAAATGGCAGCCTAATATGTGGCAGTGAACATTTGTGTGTGCTTTTTGAAGCGTGCTTGCATGTGGTTAAAATGGGGGTGTAATATGTAATTAGTGTAATGACCACAAATAACCCCCTCCCTCTTTTTTCAAATTTTTATATTTCAGAATTAATTTTTATTTTTTTTTCTTGCAGGCTTTATAATTTATGAAAGGCTTTGAAAGAGAATGCAACTTGTTTCAAGTTTTTGTTAAATTATTTGTTTATGCTTATAAAATTGTAACCAAATTGTAACCAAAACACTGAATTTCACATGGAAGCACTCAATTTTACCCATTAAATAAGTAATTGTTTTCATTTTCATAACTAGGAAATAATATTTATTGATGAATAAATACTTAGGTAAAAAAAATTACACATTTCCACAAAAATGCACCATTCCTGTCAAATGTTATTATTAAAATCTATTTCAGACTGATAAAATCAAGTTGCACACAATGTCTCTTCTATTTTTGTGTTGTTCTCGCTATGAACTAAATTCATGTAATTTAAATGAATGTCTAAAATATTCAAACTGAACTCTGAGGTTTTTTGTTTATAATCTGGTTAATTAAAAATTATTTTAAAAAAAACAAAAAAACAAAAAAAAGAAGATGAAATCTCCATAAAAATCTTAGTCTATTATGATGTAAACAGCTGGCATTTTCTATGGATGAAATATTTTATTATAGGTGACACAATAATCTTTTGTATAGAAGGAGCATCTGTAAAAGATAAGATAAGTTTATACATAAAATAATAAAAGTATTCAACTTGATAATAAAAATGATTTAGCCTGTCTTTTCATGCAGAAAATAGATGAAAAAAATGTTGATGAAATTTAATAAGTAACAGTAACAGAGAATAATGAAAGCATATACCATTTTAATTCAGAAAATGATATCACGACAGTTTAATTTATTTATAGTAGAAAATTACTTTCTAATTTAAATACTTTCTAATGTTCAACTATTATTGTAAGTAAGTTTAAGTTTATAGCATTGGTACATTGTTTAGTAAATTTTAAATGAAATTTGAATTTATATCAAGTTATTAATTTAAGTTGCCATACATTAACCATATTCTTTCTTTAAGACATAGAAATTAAATTTTTCAAACTTAATTTGTTAAAATAACATTACATGTACTTAAACCTTTACACCTGTTAAACTTTACAATGTAATGCAAATGTCAAATCTCTATTTTACATTATTTTTTTAGAATATTTTCTTATAACTCATTGATTTTTAAAAATAAATATAGATAAATGAATTGATTTTATATCTATAAATATTTTATATTTATTTCTAGAAAATGTTTTTTACTCCTTCTAGCCAAAAATGTTGATTAATGCATCACATCAAATCCATGGTGTCCTGTTCATAAGAATCAATTTTCTTTTTCTTAAATATGTAACCATGTATTAATAATGCTTGCAGACCTGAAATTAAAATTAATTCCTCATTCCATTTATTTTGTATGTTAAATCACAAATATTTGTTCATCTTTGCACTATCTCCTTTTTGATTCTGTTGAAAATGTTCAAACGATGTTTAACTTAAATATTTTAAAATAATATTTTATGAACCCATTGGTCAACAAAATTACATATTACTATTAAAAATTAGTTGATACCATTACAAATTTGCGTTTTTTATTGCTATTGTTTTGATGGACACATTTTCGTATGTCCATTCTCAAATGTCAATATTTGGTCACCACATTCCAATCAAATTTCTTTTTTGGGGGGAAAAGTGGGGGGGGGGAAGTATCAACAAATAGGTACAAATACACAATCAGATAAAGCTTCTGTCCTTTCCAATAAGGTTGGACAATTTATGGAACATTTGTGTTTACAATGGTTTTTAGTTACTTTTTTTCTGTAAAACAAAACAACAAACCATTATGAAATGTTAACGATCTATTATTAAAGGTTATCTCAAAGGTTATCTCTTATCATTTCTAAATGTTGATCCAGAAAAATGGATGAATTACTTTATTGCATTTTTCATCTATTGTGAATTATTATTTTTTTTTAAATTTGAAATTTCTCACCAAGCCTGGCATTCAGCTGTCAGTGATGTGTCTTCTTAAGTTGTCAAGTATAATCAATACACAACATATTTTTTAGGCTTTTTATGCATACCACTTTTGTTGCCAGAGTTACATAGGGCGCCTTCTGATATGTAGTTAAAACATACAGGATAAACTATATATTGCTTTGTTTTCAAGATTTTAATTTTAAAAAAACAAAAAAACTATCGCCTTAAAATGATTCAATCCGCCTTAAAATGGTTCAATCCGATGTTCAATTATTATTATCACTGTCCTTATTAAAAAGGTTTACAAGTGTGCAACGTAATATTATTATGATGCAAAGAATATGCTTAAAAGGTTTTGTTTGCTCGGACAAATTGCTTTTCATATGTAACAAAGTCGTAGATTCAGCTTCATCTGACTCGTTTAGACAGTGAGATTGATTCTTGTTGCTATGGACTTTTACTTTTAATAATCGTAATAATAAATGCAGGACTAAACACAAACATAGATAAGCGTAGGACGCAATAATCTTCTGTATAGAAGGAGCGTCTGTAAACAGATAAGATAAGATCGTTTCAATTTCTGTTTCCCTTGGCTATTGGATATCAATAAATAGCAACAGCAAACTAACAAACCAAGAACGACCAATAACAGGACATATATATCCCAGTCTTCTCGCTGTTGCCAGTTTGACGGTGCGATTGAGTTTTTCCTGTAAGACAAATATTAGAAAGACCAAAAAAACAACAACAGTTACTTCATGAAAGCTGATGAATTAAGATAAAATATCCACATATTACTTCCTCATGATACCTGGCGAAGAATCGGCACTGACTTGGGGGATATCAAATATACTCACAGGAATCGATCCTGTTTCAGCAACACATTGGTTTTTTTTTATTGTATTCATCACATTTTATTAATTACAATAAAATAATTTAAACTAATCTCAAACGTTTAATCACGCATAAGGGGCTACTTGTGTGGTTTGGCTTATGCGTGTTTCTGTGTGTGGGTTATATTGTAGGGGTGGGTGGGGATAATGGATGCGGGGCCTGGTCATTTTTCCTTTGATAGAATGTCCTGCGTTAGTCCACAATGAGGACTTCCCAACTGGACAAATGATGATTCAGCAGCCGCTCCATGAGAACGACTTTCTATTTGACAGATCAATTCGTTATAACAAAATATTCAAGCAAGGTAATCATCTACTAGATTCGCTGCTTTCGTATTTTTTAGACAATTATCTGTGATCTTCCTTTCAACAGAATATATTAATGTCTCTGTAAAAAAGTGTTTCAATCTACAGAACACAAGCAGGTTTCCTTCGTCACAACTTGAAAAATTACCACAACAAATTTGACCGCACACATTTGAACATGGAATCACCCTTGTAACAGCACGTGACTTAACAACCAATCAGACGGGAGAGTGCAGGTCATCCATCGTTCGTGCCATGTTGTAATTGTTGCTATTCTTTGTCGAGGCCGTTGCCCTGACGTCGTAGATGTTGTCACACGAGCCGAAAGGTTTAACAACGTGATGGGACTTGTTGCTCCCCCTGGTACTGCACGTGCTCAAGGTGTTGCTGTTACTCAGGGAGATGGTGTCCACGGTCTTGCCTTTGTTCTGCCGCCTAGTGTGATGGTCAAATATAGCAGGCGACGAGCAGTACCTGGGCAGCATGTAGGCCGCCACGTCCTCGCTCACTGCAGCCTTCCGCCTCTCTATCTGCACGACCACTAGTCGGTATATGAGTAGAACTATGACGATGGTATTCTTGCACGTGAAGAACATGTTGGTGTAACTGAGGACGTAGTATCTGAAGATGAGCAGCATCCGAAGTACGAGGAACGGTAAGTCTTGCAGGATTATGGAGATGATGATGCCGTACACATCCGGGTTACAGCAGCCATCGTATCCCGCGAGGTGGTTGACGGGAATGAGACCGGTCCTGTCTCGTCTGACACGGGTGGCGGTCAGAACCAGAGAAAACTGAATTAGACTCAGTGACCAAATGCCCATGATAACGATACACAAGAGTTTGTTGTTCCGCACCTAGAGGAGATAAAGCGCTGATTAGAGTCAACTTTGCTTGCCTTTAAAAAGATTAGATACTTGGATTAGAACCAGCTTTCAATTCGTTCATTGAAAACGGTTATTTTAATTTAATAAAATATTTTTTGAAAATTTGGATACATATTTTAAAAATAATTAATTGTTAGAATTTTCAATCACTAGAAAAGTCAATAAATAAAATTGATGTTTATATGTAATATATGTAAAGATCATTTTATGTTAATACTGCCAGTAGAAAGTAAAAAACAACAACAAAGAAATGAACGATTTACTCCACATTACGTTAATAAGAAAAAGATCATTTCCACACGGTTTGTATACAAACAGAAAAATCAACCCGTTTTGGATACTGAAAAGGTCTTTAGTCGTGCCTTAATGTATTTACAATTTTTATATATAACGATAGAGTCATACTGACAGTCTGATTCTCTGGAACACAGAAATACAGAGACAGGCAGTGAACCAGACAGAGACAGCTACACTTAGAACAACAACAAAAAAAACCAACAAAAAACGAGACTAGCTGACAGATTGATTGACGAAATGAGCGATGGTTAGATTGATAGATAACACAACCGCAAACAGTTCTATTGAACAGCGGTACTATTTTTTTATAAAATAAATATAGTGGAACCTCGGTATACCTCTGCTTTAGTGTAAGTCCAACTTGGTATACGTCCTGTTTGGACGAGAAACATTTAGCTTGGTATACGAATTTTTTTCGGAATACGAACCGTTTGCTTAAACTTGTATGGAGTCGTCCATAAATCATAAATGACGTTACGCAATTTTGGCCGCCCCCACCCCCCACCCCCCGCTTTCTTCACACGTCATCACAAAAGTTAGCCAACCCCCCCCCTCAAATATGACGTCACACTGTTTCGACCCTCTCCTCCCATGTAAAGCTGTATTTCTTATTTGAAAATGAGCATATTTCAAATCACTTTATTGCCATTTAAGTATGTATTTAGTTAAGTTTAAGGCTGCACTCTAAAATCGTAACACGCGTGAAGCCATTTAAAACGTCATTAAATAAATTGTAAACAATATAATATTTAAGTATAACTTTTGTTTAAAGTTACGCGCTTTGATAAGACGTCACAGCCCCTATGAGACGAAAGACACATCGTCACAGCACACCTCGCGATACTTACGAATGTGAGTACGGCAGTTGCTACCATTCAGTGAACGATTCGCGCAATAACTCTAAACTGTCATGTGATTTTGTGTTTTGTCTGGTAATTTTTGTATACATAGAAAATTCTCTTATCATTAGATCTACGAAAGTGAATGAGAGGAGCCAAGAAACGAAACAAATGGTTGGGATCATCATAGGGTTTAAACAAGATATTGTTATATAAGAGGAAATTTGCGTGTTCTGCGGGACTTAATTGTAGCATGCGAAGAATGACGATTTCTATTATTGTGAAAAACAAAGACTTTATTAAATGGGCAAATGGGGGGAAATCGATTACAAAACAAAGATCAGGGAAATTGGACCCTGTTGAAAAATTGCTTTTGATCTGGATACCAGGAAAACAGAAAAAAATTGTTTAAGTTCTTTATGTATTTTAGTATTAAGTAGTGTTTAAATTATTTTATACAACCACGTCAATAAAGCTATAAATATTTAAATTAATTTAAATAACAATATCATTTTTTCCATGGGAACGGATTAATCATTTTCCCTCTATTTTTTATAGAAATATACGTATAAATCCTTTTTGGTATAAGTCCAAAGGTCTGGAACGGATTAAGGAGGTATACCGAGGTTCCACTGTATACACACGTGATTTAGCCATACGGCTGACATGTATTTATTTGTTTGACTCATACAATTTTGTATAAGTATGACACATGATGTCATGTATTAGGATGACACATGATGTCATGCATTAGTATGGCACATGCAGTCATGAATACGTATAACACATGATGTCTTGTATAAGTATGACACATTATTTAATGTATTAGTATGACACATTATGTCATGTTTAGGTATAACACATGATGTCATGTATTATTATAAGACATACTGTCATGTATAGCAAATAATGTCATTTATTAGCATGACACATGATGTTGTGTATTAGTAAGACTCATGATGTCAAGTATTATTATGCCACATGATGGCATGTATAACTATAAAACATAATGTCGTGTAAAACATATTATGTCATGTGTTCATATGACTTATGATGTCATATATAAGTATAACACATGATGTTATGTATTAGTATGACTTGTGATTTCATGCATTATTATAACAAATGATGTCATGTATAACACATGATGTCATATATTAGTATGACACATGCCGTCGTGTCTTAGTATGACTCGTGTTGCCTGGTATTGGTATGACACATGATGTCATGTATTAGTATGGCTCATGCTGCCATGTATTAGTATGGCTCATGCTGACATGTATTTGTATTTCTCATGCTGTCAGTTCTCAAACAATAATGACTGATTGACATGGTCCCATTGTTACGAGCCGTACTACTAGGACTTCACTCGTCGAGTACTTTCACACGTTTAAGTGATCAGAAATAATCTCATGAAGCCACCGTAACCTTAAATCAAAGTTCTTTTATTCACACGGTGTAGTTGTTCATTCCTTGTGTCTAGCCACCAATTGACGTTACGCTCACATTACAGACTCACACTCAACATTTTCTCAATGTGCCCTGTTCAATAAAATCGTTTCAGATTTAAATTTTCTTAAGGCCCTGAGCTGTGGGACCCTTTATTAGTCCAGATATTCCATGTCAGTGCCGAAAATGATTATTGGTCACCCGGACCCTATTTTGGGGGCACCCAAGAAAGTGTGGTCTCTAAGCTATAAACTGTGTAGCGTATATGTAAATTGAGCACTGCTAATGTTACAAAGCAAATTTATATAACTAATGTACAATCTGTAGCGTGCACTAAAAATACTATATTTTGTGCAAAACAATGAACTGTTCAACACAATAGTCATATCTTGACATTAAGCACACAAGCCAACATGCAGTAAATAAAAAACACTCATATATCATATTACCGCTTCCTCTTTGAAAGCCTCGAAAAACTCTACAATGTCGGCTGCTGTGCCGATGTAGACCAAGAGAAGCTGCGACAGTTGGTCGTGCGTGAGTTTTCCCTTTGGTAGGAACCAACGACCAAGGATCAGGATCAAGAGGAGGAGCTGTTCCAGGGTCCGTATCCACTCGTCTGACGTCAGGTGGATGGGGATGCTCAACTCAAACTCATACTGCAGAAATGAAGATTGGACAGCTAGAAGCTCGTTTAGATAGGGGTAAATCTATGACAAATTTAATCGGTAGGGGGCGCTTTGATTCACTTATGTTTTACTGAATGAGTTTAGGTAAATATATATCTACTTATTTTTAGTTAGAATTTAAATCACTTTTTTAAAGGCAACAAATTCTTTTAAAATTAGCTATATATATATATATATATATATATATATATATATATATATATATATATATATATATATATATATATATATATATATTATATATATATATATATATATATATATATATATATATATATATATATATTGCATTTAATTGACTTAATTTTTCAACAAAAAAAAATGTGGGGGGAATAATAACAGCTTAATGGGCTAGTAAGTAGTAAAAGTTCCTCCAGAAGTCGATGAAAGATTTTTTCATTGATGAAATCTGGTTCACCTGGTGAAAATGTTTCTCTCACATGTGGGTTAATTGCACCAACTATTTACGTCTGATGCTTACCACAAATAAATTATACGCCCTAGTCTGCGCCTTGCGTTAGCTCCAATCGTAAGAACTTGTATTTTTAACTTGCATAAGTTTATCTGAGCCCAGGTGTCAGAACGGTTCTCACTACAGAAGGTTACAAGAATTTTGATGGATATTCTCATGAACGGGGAAATAACTCCATGCCTTTAAAAAAAACGTAAATAAATAAACTCAACTTCCCTAAGTTGTTAAAAAGACTTGTGATCTTTGAAATTAGACGAAACAAACCTGTTATTTTGATGCCTACATTAATTAAGGATCTGAACGCTTGCTGTGTAAACAAAACTGTCGAATAGTAAATGTATGGTAAAAACTGACTCCAGTGACCGACACGTGAACAAATACAACAGAAAGTTAGAATTTAGCTGTTATTTTCTTCATAGCATCGATTTCAGAACTTTTAGCAGAACAATCTCAAATATTAAGTTCACGGACATCTTAGGGGAGGGGCAGGGGTCAGCCGTATACAACCCCCGCCCCAGACTTGACACGATGGCGATTTTCAGTGCCACGCTTAAGACCATTACAATTATTATACATTTTTTAAGACGCGTCTTAAAGTAGAATCTAATGTCTTTGGAAAGTTGCTGGACTATCACGAATTAACAACAATTTGACACTAAATAGTCATCAACCATTCATTTAAGGCAGTGTTTCTCAAATAGTGGGGTGCGCCCCCCAGGGAGGGGGCGCGAGGCTCCATAAAGGGGGGCTCGTTTGACCGTTTTGCAGAGCTTTACTTATAACAATTTTATAGACAAATGATACTATTTACAGTCGCGAGGGGGCCGCCGAAATGTTTTCTTTCTTCCTAGAGGGGGGGGGGACGAAAATAATTGAGAAACACTGGTTTAAAGTGACGTATAATTTAAGTGCTCAAATTACGGCAAACCTTAGGCTTTAGCCAAAACATAAAGAAAGATGTCTTGTATCCAGGGTTATCCACAAAAGAAAAAGAAACACTGCCCAAGTTCCTCGTACCTCGAAACTCAGCGGCGGCTCGTAGCAGCAAGGAACTGTTCATTCTTGAATCCTGCCCTAGGAAACCAGGGCTTGGAGAATGTTTCCAAAAGTAAAAGTTGAGGCTGTATCATTAACACATTCGCATCTATTGCTTCCTACTGCTTCAGATCAGAATGCACTAGCTATACAGCAATTGTGACCATTAAAATATCCTCACCATTACAATAAAAACATAGCGAAACATACGTAGAAGACAAACTGATCAATGTATCGATCAAGGGCGCGCAAGAAGAAGTTTTTTAAATCTCGTTCAATCTCGACATTCAATATGTTATTGTAAACACAGGATGAAGGTGTTGTGTTTTGTGGGGTTGTGTGTGTGTGTGGGGGGGGGGTTACTCATCAATTAGTTTGATTAAAGCTGGACAGGAGTTATGCCATTCTGGATCCGCTTCACTAGCAGGATCACTGAGTCAGATAGAGTCAATAGATATATAATAGATTGAAATACAGAGAATGGTATAAAAATTGAATAATTGAATTTTTAAAAAAAGTGTAAGGATTTTCTTTTAAAGACTTGTCAGGGTTATAATAAAATACTGAACAAAGCGTGGGTGAGACTGCAATCAGGCTTATAGATTAGTAAATGGATAACATGTAAACAGGGTATGAGTGAGGCTGACAGGACGTAAAAAAAACAGCGAACGTTTTGGCAAAGAACCTTCCTCAACGAACAAATATTACAAAAATAAAACGAATATAAAGAAATAAATAATAAAAACATAGCTGCGGTGTAATCCAAAGAGAGCCAAAGAGAGCAATTCAATTGCTCACTGATACCCTGTTTACATGTTATTCATTTACTAATTTATAATATATTTTTAAAAAAGATTTATAAAATAATGTTTAACATATTTTCTGCAACCACTAAAACACTAAACTAATTTATTGAACTTGGTTAAATATAATATATATTCTAAGTCACAGAACTATTGTCATACTCTTGAATATTTTTAAATTATGATTCAATAAATTACATAACAAGCCCTGGTTCGGATGAAAGGAATTCTTTGAAAAAGTCATTTGGAAAGTGTTGGCTACATTTTAAAAAACCAACAAAATACACATCAGTTTGATATCTTGAACCTCAGAACCTCACCAGTCACCAGACACCAGTCACCAGACACCAGACACCAGTCACCAGATGTATGGAGCTTACAATTAACAATAACCTTACAATAACATTTTCAGATTTCGTTTTCTAATGTTTTTGTTCTGCTTTCTAACCAACATCTATATATCCCTCAATTTTTCAAAGCACCTGCCAATACCTAAAATACCCCGGGTAAGTCTGAGTTTGAATTATATTCATCATGGTGAGGACCGATATTTCTTTTAATGTATATCACAGAAGCGTCACTTGGGTGGCAGCGATGGTGTGGACCGGACAGGGTGACACAAGGCGTGATGTTCCCGTTATTTGGCACTGGCAGACTTATATGAGGTCTATGTTATAAAACTTTTTTAAAATACCAATTTCTTATCTTTCTAATATAAAATTTCAGTTCATTACTGCACACGTTGTAGTAAAATGAAAGGCGTTTAAACTTTAGTAAAAATATGATTTTGTACTTACACCTAATAAACTGCCAAGGTTCGCTTTCAACTGTTCCGTTGTTTTGTTTCTAATATCTTCCGTTATTGTGTTATTTTTGTTTAGTCGTCTATCAAGCTCGAATAGCTCCAAAAACCAAATTGTTGGAACTATACACATCAGATAAATAAATACACTTGGACAGAACCTGAGAAATAGAACAAAACGGATATATTAATACACCACGTCAGATAGATAAATACAGCATATCAGATAAATACAGCAAATCAGATCGATAAATACAGCAATACATATAGATAAACACAGCGAATCAGATAGATAAATATGGCACATTAGACAAATACAATGAATCAGAAACTGAAAATTGACAATATTAAAATTAAAAATGTTAAATAATTTTCATTTATTATTTGTTTTGAAAGATAATGATTCAATGTTTTAAATTTAAGGTAAGCAGTATATATCAAAAGTACAATGTGACTGAGCTAAATGCCAACCTTAAATGAATAGACAAACAGTTTTTCGTACTAATGTGCACGACTTGATACTAACATGTGTTGGTGAAAGATACGATAGTTCACTGGAGAGAAGGTATCAGTCATCAAATAGCTTGATTTTGTAAGGGTCATAGAGTCATATGCCACTAAGTATTGTACATAGTACTCTTTAAAAAAAAGAAAGAAAAAAAAACGAAGAAAAAAAACACACACTTATTTCCTAACTGAAAACTAGCATGTTGTAAATAGGCCTGTCAACGGGTACCCGTAAAAATGTGGCTTCAATGTATATATTAACGGAGGCCAAACTTCGGCTCACATGTGGCTTTTTTGTGTTTACATTGCGGCTCGCGAAACAATTTATCAAATGAAAATTTTTGTTTAAGATATATGCTGTGAAGTACATCTAAGGAGAAAATTTGTCAACTGGAAATATCTATCAACGGGAAATAAAATACGGTCCCGACAAACTACAATGTATTTTGATACATCTTTTTTTCTCTGCAAATGAAACAGAAATCGCAAATAAAAAACTTTTTTGGTTCTTTGAATGAATCATATAAGGAAAACAAAACTCCTCTGCCGAAAATAAGGATGGACTGCATAGAGATGAAAGAGGCCGTGTTTGTTGTTGTTAATAAAGTTAGTGTCAAAGCAGGGGTGTTTTATATATATATAAAATTGGTGACTTGTTTTACTGTTTCTCCTTCTACTACTAATCTAAATTCTGGGTTGGTATTCTTATCTAATGCCTCTAGTTCTTCTTTTATTATTTTGTCTGGCCCTGGAGATTTGTTGGTTTTCATTTGACGTATGGCATCTTGACTTCTGCACTACTTATTGGTGGTCCATCATTGTTGGTTTCAGGTTTTGGTTCTTGTCTATCATTACTGTATAAATCTTGGATGTATTCATTCCATCTTCTTATTTTATCTTCTTTACCCATTATGATATCTCCTTTCTTGGATCGTAAACAGCCTGTCCCCTAGTTTGTCTTTCTTCCTGCCAGTTCATGTCGGTACATGTCTCTTGAGTTTTCTTTGTTGTGTTGTTCTACCTCTTTGTGGTGTCATTCTACCTCTTTGTGGTGTCGTTCTACCTCTTTGTGGTGTCATTCTACCTCTTTGTGGTGTCATTCTACCTCTTTGTGGGTTCGTTCTACCTCTTTGTGGTGTCATTCTACCTCTTTGTGGTGTCGTTCTACCTCTTTGCACTTTGCAGCCAACCACTCTTCCTTTGCTTGGTTACATATGTCTCTTATGTCTCGATTTACAGCATTGTATTTATCTTTATCATGTTTTGTCTCTTTTCTTTGGTCCATCATTTGTAAGATCTTATTTGTCATCCATTTATTTTTGGCAGTTCTTTTAATTTCAGGTATGACCTCTTTTGATGTTTGACCAATATATAACAATAAACAATGCTTCAAGCACCGCCCTAGATGATATATCCACTGACTGCAATATACTGATGCGATCATCAACGAATTGCGCAGCCCATCTTGAAATGTTTTCGCTTTTTTTAATAGGGGATCTATTTTGTATTTTTTACCCTCATTTTATAATCTCGTCTTTGATAAGTAGCACAAAACAAACACTGCTCTAATGGCAGGACTGGCAACCGGATATTGATAACTTCATCACGTATAGTAGAGTTGTCTCGTCTGCTTTCAACTGTCATTGAACTCATCTCGTTTTTTTTATCCAGCCAGGCACACGGCAGTCAATATCTTGACAAAGGTTGATTGCTAATTGATCGGAAATAGCTTCGTGTGTCGATGAATGAACAAGAAACAAGACTGGCCAAGGAACAGGAAATGATAGCAGAACAAAGTAGTGGCCAGTGGCACCTGCTGGTAACGTTTAAGAAGAGTCCAGTGTGCTTTAAAAGACATAAATAACTTTAAATAGAGATGACTGATTAAACCCATCTACATACGCAAAAGAAAATGAACTACATTTAGTGATTTAATTAATATTTTTTAATGTAACTTCACAACTCTGTCCATTTTAATCATTGTCTGTGTCCGGGTCAAATCAGGTCAATTAAATGTCAAGCGCCGACCACTGATCACTGAGCTCGACATTTTACTGGGGCTCATATTTTTGGGGGTTACACCAACGAAAACATAATTTAAAATAATTTTTCACAGAATAACATTTGATTCCTAGTGTACTGATTATCATGTCCGCCTTACACGCGGAAGGTCCTGGGTTCAAGCTCCAGCGTAAATATCATTTTTTTAATTTTTAAAAATGTGTGTTTGGGCCCGTTCTTTTCCCCCTTTTTTGCGAACATGGCTGACCCTCACTAGGGTCGGCCAATCACAGTTTATGGTTGGCAAGCTAGGGTGGTGAAGGGTTGTGGGCAGGTAGAAAACCGCAGTGTGAATGTCTCGAGACCAACAATGCGTCGGTGGTTCCCCCGCCCGACATTCACTCGAGTTCTTGTGATTTCTTCGTGCTGTAGTTTGTGTCTGTTCTTTCCCCACTTCCTTTGCACTATCCATGTTCAAGTCTGCGGTGTTTGCTACGCCGCGGGGCGTATCTAGTATGTATTTAATATCTAATGATGGAATTAGCAAAGTTACAACAACAACAACAACAACAACAACAACAAAAAACTCGAATGAGTATATTAAATTTCCAACAAAAAATTTCCGATTTTTTTATTCAAGGGAAATTATTCTAGATTACATTAAAAGTCGATTCAAATAAGTAATTCTGAAACTATAAACACAATATGATGTCATATCCCCTCACGCTGCGTCACACCAAGAATGTGTCAATAAAATATTTTTTGCGCACCACACAACAGTCTAACATTAACATTCACGAAACGGGAAAACGCCATTAACTATCATTCTAGATGACATTAAAAGTAATTTCAAATCAATAATTCTGAAACTAAACAAAACAATTGCTTTCTACAAATGCTGCTAAAATTACGGGAGTCGTACGAAAAGACATTTTTGTATAATTCCTTCCCCAACATTGTTTTAAATATTATTAGCTATTATTTGGCGTTTGTTTCAACCCGATAGATGTTATGGTTGACAAGAAATTGACAAAATACTGATATTTTTTCGGTTTTTAAAAATTATTTTCCAGGAAATCCAGTAAACCTTTTCGGTATTTTTTGGCCGCTGCACATCATTGGGACCTCCTTAGCATATTTTCAAAAGACCCGAACCCTCTATCTGCTATGGTTCGAGAGGAGTTGCATGTGCAAGCTCGAACAGTGCACAGACATTTCAAATGTATAAACATAATTCCCAAGGGAATATTAAATCTTTGAGTTCAATGAAGTAAATGATTTCGAGTGGTATTTTTTGTTTAAAATGTGTTATAATTTTATAGAGTCTACTTAATTAATGAATTAATTGTGAAGATGGTTATACAAAATTCTGCGATAAGTGTACATAATTTTCATCTCTTTAAAAACATTTACAACACTAAAAACTCAGAAACAGGAGTAAACAGTAACGACTTTCAAAAACTATCAGCTTAAATTGTTCAGGTAAACTGAGAAGTTAAAAATTAATTAATTCGCTCACCGATAATGAGACACATTTAAACTGGATGGATAAAAATAAAATCATGGCTAACGAAAAACGTTGTTTCAAACACAGCATAGCGTGGCAGTCTGTTTACTGCTTGAAGGAAAATATGTCATCATGACAGAATCTTCCCATTGAAATATTTCAAAGTTGGGCTGGATGACTTCAAATAAACTCAACCGATGTTTACTTGTTTGGTATGGTCTGGGGATATTGAAGGCACGATTGCTTCAATGAAGACAAGTTGCCCAACAAGGACATGTCAGATATCTTCTGCCTCTTGTTATTTTTGAGGGCCCACGATCAATGTTTTGGTCTCTGTGTATGCTGGGGATAACTGTGTTTTTGTTGTATTGAAGAG
Source organism: Ampullaceana balthica (assembly GCA_944989445.1). Classification (NCBI taxonomy): domain Eukaryota; kingdom Metazoa; phylum Mollusca; class Gastropoda; family Lymnaeidae; genus Ampullaceana; species Ampullaceana balthica. The sequence goes on from CALYLW010000090.1 coordinate 995,800, forward strand.
GATAATTCACCTCGACCATTGCTAATGATGTTACAGTTGCATAGTAGGATGAAGATGATAACGTGGATTTTTTTAAAATAATAGAACAACATAATTTGGATTGAGAGAGAAACCCACAGAAAAAAAGAAAATAAACATGAGAGAGAGAGAGAGAGAGAGAGAGAGAGAGAGAGAGAGAGAGAGAGAGAGAGAGAGAGAGAGAGAGTAGTACAGGATCATTAGCGAAAGTGAAAATTCAGAATAAATCTTGATATATAGATCACAGAAAGATAGAAGCTAAATGTAAAAGGAGGAGAAAATGAGAAACAAAATCCCACAGTATGAGGACGAGAAAGGTAATGTGCGAGATTGTAGAAGAGGTTTATCCTATATAATAATCATATATAATGCGGCCATCCATAGCGATTGGTCCCTCAAACACATATGACTCCTACAGCCAATCATATTGAATACGTTTACGCGGACGTTCAAAACAGTAATTTTTGGTGAAGTATTTCTTCCAAGACTTTATTTTGAGTTATGCGCGTTGGGATTTATAGTCAAAAGCACTGTTTTTATGAGTTATTTATTTTAACTATAATGAATAGTATTTTGACGTGATGCACATGTATGGCCGGTCGAGACGGCTGTTGGAGGGGAGTTACAACATGCCACCGAACGGTGGCGGAACGTCCATGGACGGGCTGTGTTGCTCGTAAGGAAATAAGATGACAGGAAGAAAGATATAAACAAAGAGTTACAAATATCTTTTATATGAGAGATAGTTACAGATACAAAATAAAGAGACGAAGAGAGAAAGAGACATAGAGAGAAAAAGAGACAGAGAGAGACAGACAACAGAGAAAGCGACCGATGGAAAGAGAGAGAGAGAGAGAGAGAGAGAGAGAGAGAGAGAGAGAGAGAGAGAGAGAGAGAGAGAGAGAGAGAGAGAGAGAGAGAGAGGGCAGACAGAAACAGAGAGATAAAGACAGAGATATATATAGAGACGGACAAAGAGAGATGGGAAGACCGAAAAGAGAGAAAGTTAGAGACAGAGTGGGGGATAGAGATGTAATAGAAAGTTCAGGCAAAAAAAAGCTATTGACAAGTTCATTGTCCTACCCACCAAATATGGAGCAACTCGATATTTCCGATTTTCTGTCACGTGATTGCGTTCGTCAGATCCTGGGATTCTATTTCACAGCTTCGCTATTCTCTGTTTTCATTGGCGTTGAATAGGACAGGGAGCGGGGAGGTAGGGTGGCGGAGGACGGGCAAACTCAGGGAAGGGTCAATAATTTTTGGGAAGAGGAATAATGTATTGTATCAGAGGATCATGACGTCATTTTTATTTTAATTAAAGTATCATTTATATTTACCAAACCTAGTTAATCAAGTGATTCATTTACCTAACTAACCTTTATATTTAAAATCAAAAGACTACACTAACTAAAGCGTGGGTGTCCAAAGTCCAGCACGTGGAAAAATGTGGCCCGCATTTAGTTTTTAATGGCCCGCGGAATCATCTGAAAATTACTTGATTGAATCGTGAATTTTTTTTTGTAACGACGAAATTATATATATATATATATTTTAAAAGTCTAAATTACGCACTGTTTTGGGTACAAAATACGATGAATTTAAACGATGGCAAAATACGAGAAAGATTTATTGTTTTCCAACGTGGATATTGATCATAAAAAGCAGATAAAGTTATGTGTTATTATACGTAAACATTCCGATGACGTCAGTTGTCGAAAGTCAAATCCATATTTTTTTTAAATTTTGCCAACTCATAAAGGAAATAAATTTAACAACTTTGTACCTAAGACAGTTTTGCCATCAATTATTTGGTGACCCGTCAAAACGGCCCCAGACATAACTGCCCCGGTAAATTGTTTACATTTTTTTGCATTTTTAACCTTTGGGGCCGTCCATGAAGTACGTCACGCTCTAGATGGGGGGGGGGAGTAAAAAGTATGACAGTTTGTGACAGGAGGGAGGATGGGTTTTGGCTATGTGTGACGTCACGATATTCTATATTAAACTTTAATTATTGTGTTAATTTAAAAAATTCGTTCGAAAGTGTGACGTACTTTAAGGAGGGGGGTCCGAGATTTGTGACAGTTTGTGACAGGGGGGAGGGCGGAGTTAAAAATGATCAAAAATAGCGTGACGTTCACTTTGTTCAATTTTTTTTTACCTTTTAAGAAAGTGGTCAAATTGTAAAATTATTTCTTGTGATGTTATTATATTATTTCTTCTCAACAAACAATTGTAACTTGGTGCCGTATAGATAATAGCGTAACTGTTTCTTGTGATGTTATTATTATTGTTTGTTGTGAACCAAAACTGACACTGAGTCAGTGATTAAAAATAATTATATAATATTTTAGTGTATTTTTGTTCCATTAACATCTCTTAATCCAGGGCCGATTTGTCTGGGGCCGTTTTAACAGGGGCCGTCTTGTCGGGGCCGTTTTGTCCGGGGCCGTTTTGTCCGGGACCTTTTTGCCGGCTAACCAATTTTTAACACAACATTTTCGGCTCTAGTTATATCCTTCAGTTTTTATTTATTGTAACACACGTAGTAAGGAATACACATTTGTTATTCCATATTTTGGACAATTAAGCAATTAGTTTATTTATTAAATCTCGAAAATCGCGATAGTATTGTCTCATTTTCGTCCCCGCAACGAATCACTCTTACAAATTACTATGCATACATACATATACATACATATATATATTTACTTACATATTTAATATATATAATTACTATGTATATGTGTGTGTCTGTGTGTGTGTGTGCTTGCGTGTGTGTGTAAGAGTGTGTGTGTGTGTGAAATGAATAGCCCGTATCTCAGTCTAAAAGAAAGTACATGTATATCATTTTCTTTTGTTATCTTAATCCGGCCCCCATGTACTATTACTTCGTGACCCTCTTTTTGCAAAAACATTGGAACCCCTGGTTAGAGTCAAGAACTCGTTTAACTTTGGTTTAGCGCCTAGGACTTGTTTTACATCGTTTTATTGGCAAAGAACCAGTTGACTTTAGATATGAAGTGAATGTTAACTTTGCTTTAAAGACACCGTTAAATTCTGCAAGGAGACTATTTAACAATGTATCAACAACAATGAATGACAATATCCACATAAACTCTTTTTAATACTCTCCATCAGATTATTTTTCAATCAAAAATTTAACATGTATTATTATCAATACTAGTGTATCACCCGTCAAAAATGACGGAAGTTTTTCAAAATAAATGCACATCAGATTAAATAATAACGTAATACAGAAATTTCATTTATTTTATTTATTTATATTTTATTCATTTATTATCATATTGAACAATTTTATGCGGAACGTTCGAAAAGTGTTATTTTTGGTGCATTAATTTGGTGCGCTGCTTTCTAAAATTAGTTTTACATTACATTACAACCATACAGACGATGGGAATTATGTATATTCACAACGGGAATTATGTATATCAATATACATAATTCCCGTTGTCTGTATGTATGGATGTAATTTGTAGGTGGCGCTGTGAAATTTGTAATGCTGTTAGGTGGCGCTGCGATCGATTTTGTTTTATAGTGCTGCACCAAAAATAACACTTTTTGAACGTTCCGCATAAAATTATTCAATATGATAATGAATGAATCAAATAAAAATACATGAAAATTCTTTATTACGTTTTTTTAAATCTGGTGTGTATTTATTTTGAAAACTTCCGTCATTTTTGACGGGCGTATTTGCTATGTATCTTCATTCGATCGTAACGCTATGTAATTAGACAATAAAATATTTTAGAAAGCGCACCGCTACAAAAAAGCCTTGAAAACAATTACTGCACCAAACATAACTCTTTTCGAACGTCCGCATAAAATTGTTAAATATGGAAATGAGAATATATAAACAAAATGTTGTCATTAAGGAATTGTTGAATTAAAATAAATAAAAGTTCTGTATTACATTATTTTTTTATTTTGATGTGTAATTATGCAAAATTAATTGATTTCAGATGAAATATATTTATTTTAAAAACGTCTGTCATTTTTGACGGGTAATACACTAGTTATTATAATAAATCTGTTTAAATAAAATAATACGTGAGGGCACGTTGTGTTTCATGATTCATATAAACCAAAACTACTTGTCAGTTTTGAAATGTAAGTTCTTCAACTGAATTTCCTAAACCAAAACGTAGCTATGATATTTTCTACCTGGTGACATTTTATTTATAAAAAAACTAAAAAAAATAATCTTATCATTATATTTTGACGTTGTAAGACTCATTTTTGTGATCATTAGCACCCGACGTCATAGTTACCCCCACCCCTCACAACGATCCCATTTTGATGATCATTGGCACCCGAGGTCATATATACCCCCGCCCCTCACTACGACCCTATTTTAATATTTTGCCGTGAAGACTATCCACACTTCTGCTCAACTCTATGTCTCTATCCAAAATCCAGATCCAACATCCAGATCCAACATCCAGATCCAACATCCAGATCCAACATCCAGATCCAACATCCAGATCCAACATCCATATCCAGCATCCAGATCCAACATCCATATCCAGCATCCAGATCCAACATCCATATCCAGCATCCAGATCCAACATCCAGATCCAGCATTCAGATCCAACATCCAGATCCAACATCCAGATCCAACATCCAGATCCAACATCCAGATCCAACATCCAGATCCAACATCCAGATCCAACATCCAGATCCAACATCCAGATCTAACATCCAGATCCAACATCCAGATCCAACATCCAGATCCAACATCCAGATCCAACATCAAGATCCAACATCCAGATCCAACATCCAGATCCAGCATTCAGACGATATATTCTGCTCTGTGACGTTGGTGTCAGATTGACATTAATAGCTAACCGGAAGTGAGATAAACGGATTTTGTTGAGTGGTCTGGAGAGTTTAGGTAGAGACCGAAAAATGGGGCCAGAGTAATGAAAGATAATAGTCTTTTTTTTTGTTGCTCTTAATACTTTTGTTTCTAATTTCGTTTACCTTACCAGCGGGTCACTGTGATATATAAAACCGGAACGTGTGCTAGAAGTTCAAAAGGTGAATGTTATTTACGTACTTAATGATTCGTTGGTATAAACCTATAAATATTATTATTTACTGCATCCTACGATTCACCTCGTTACCATATGTTGTGTCGATAAATTCGTTGCATTCCTCGGTTACTTATCCTTTTTATTATAGGCTACTTCCTGCTCTGAACTGAGCAACATAGAGAAAAGGCTAATTTTGGCGGGAGTAAAACTTCCAACAGAAATATCTTTTTAACTTTTATTGTTTTAGTCTCAATATTAAAATTTCGATTAATCTCATTCAAATATTTGATCTAAGGCTTACAATCGGTCTCAATTACTTTATCAATATAAAACTGACAATCGCGTATTTGATGCGTAAGAGTATTCAATTTCATTTCCGCCATTGTCTTGAATTAATAAACCTTAAGAGCAATTCTAAGGTGACTAATCTACGATTCACTTGTCTACAGCTATGTGAATATCAAGATTTCCTAAAGGCCCAAGGCGCTACTTCATGTAGTTCTCTGGAACTTTGAAATTTGGAACTTTGAATTATATGTAACTTGTACCGACTCACCCGACATTCACAATATAAAATGTATAAATCTATCTATAGCTATATTATATCTATGCTACTGGTGCACGCCGAAGAGCTGAGCTTGTCTACAAAAACATGTATTAGTGTTGAGCTTGTCTACAAAAACATGTATTAGTGTTGAGCTTGTCTACAAAACATGTATTAGTGTTGAGCTTGTCTACAAAAACATGTATTAGTGTTGAGCTTGTCTACAAAAACATGTATTAGTGTTGAGCTTGTCTACAAAAACATGTATTAGTGTTGAGCTTGTCTACAAAAACATGTATTAGTGTTGAGCTTGTCTACAAAAACATGTATTAGTGTTGAGCTTGTCTACAAAAACATGTATTAGTGTTGAGCTTATCTACAAAAACATGTATTAGTGTTGAGCTTATCTACAAAAACATGTATTAGTGTTGAGCTCTAAAGGAGATGTTGTTTAAACCTGATTTTTTTTTAAAGAAAAAAGGTTTTAAAAAATTGAGTAAATAAATCGGATTTTGTTTCCACTTTTCTTTCACCTTCTTTGTTTTCGTACTCCTACTAGGTGACATGCGCAAACTCTTTGACTAATTCACTGTTCACGGCATAATGCTAGGTACGGGACATTAGGTTATAAGTGTATAGCAGACTAAGACAATAGTAAAAAAACACATCAAAATGAACGAGTTTTTCATCACGTACAGGTCAGTTCTAGTTAAGAATACATCACAAGCACATTTTCCCAGCCTAAATGAAAGATTGTCTTGATTTAAAAAATCGCCAACCCCTTACAAATGGGGTAATTGATATCTGTAACTTATTATTTATTTAAACATCGATGCTTTGGAAAATACGCTTTTCCAAAATGTACTAAAATTTAGAAAATAACGTATATCCTTCCAAAACCTGATAGAGTTGTTAAAGTTACATCGCATTTAAGAAAAGGTTTGGTTTCTTGAAAATGTTTTTTATCATGATCAATGACGAATACAGGTTTCATGCAAGGCTGCTGGTAGAACTCATATTAGTTGTTTACAATGTCAAAGTTATTAAAGATCATGAAAGTCTTTATTGTTAGTGCAGGGGTTTTAACAAAATATTTAATCTTATTCGGATACCCAAAACTGTGTCAAAAGTGAGATTAAAGAAAGAGCTCAGTTAACTGCAACTGGAGACCACGTGATGCCCTACTGTTCATAAAGGCTTGCATTGTCGCCAGAAGTGAGTACGTGGACAAAGTGACACCTCAGCTGCATATGTGACCAAAGTTTAGAGTCGAGGTAACATATAGAAAGCCTTTCAGTGGTTAGTGCCACTGTCGGCCTCTGATCTAGATTATTTTTTTTATGGTCGTCAGGGGCATGAATATGTAGCCTACACAAAATCGATTATATGTTGAGTATTAGGAAGTTGGTCAGATATAAGATACGAGAATATGTTGCTAGCTTTGAGTCGATCACTTACAGTTGTATAATAAACTCTATCATTGGCAGATAGAAACACAGCCGTGACGTAATGTTAAATAATTTTGACTAAATAAATTTGTTATTAAATTATATTAGTTTTTTTATCCTTTGTCTCATCTGTTATTTCATTCATTAATGGCAGGTTCCGTTATATTTCGTTTCGCAGTGTTTTTAATCGAGCCAACAATTTAGTACTCCGAAGATAAAAAAAAATTCAAATCACGGCTTAGCGGCAATTGTCAACCACAAGACTGATGTCTAACGAAGGTTTGTCAGACGTGCCACCACCAGGGTTGGCTTTGATGATCAACGCCCACTCAGTTCAGAACATTGTGATACAAACCACAAACACCACCACCACAATAACAACTAAAATAAAAATATAACTTTATTTTAATTCAATAACAAATGAATAAAAAATAATACAGAAAAAAAAATTCACATGATGATTCGTTTTTAAAGGTTATACATGCTACTATATTATTTACATTGTTTTTTTACAGTTGTTGTCACTAATATTTACAACAAGGGGTTGTAGGGTGCCTACGGCGCCCACTTTTTTCAAAAGCCCAGGTAACTTATCCTTGTTTGATAAATACGAAATATTAAACTTCCTGAAATGCACACAAAGTATTTTATAATTATAAATCCTAAAATCCTCTTTTTATATCATTCCCTATTCCAAAATTAAAATTTAAGCTAAAACAATGACGTCATAAAATATTTTACGGCGAGAAACACCACACGCTTTTTTAACCGCTATGGACTGTTGTATTATGTTCCTCAGCGTTACGGATCCTGTGATCTGGGATATTATATTGTTTAGATACTTTTTTAATTAACAGTTTTTCACTATAAGTTTATAGACTTCTAAAACTATTGATATGGAATGGTTTTCATTTCGACTTTCTAGAGTTTACAAAACTTTATAACCGTTTTCGTACTAAACCCGAGATTTTATTCACAATCCTCATTTATTGAGAAGCTATCTAATAGCGCGTTAACAACAACACGGTGAGACAATGGAAAGAGCTAATCCAAACAAAAGATGCAAATTACTTAGGAATAAAATTCAATGAGAAATTATCATGGAATCCCAATGTTTATTAGACATTTTAAAAATCTAACAAAACTATAGGCTTTTATAAAAGGAAACGTTTACAAATGTAATAAAAATATAAAATTAAAATGTTACATTACTTTGGTGAGAAATAAACTAGAACATGCATCTTCTGTAACACCCACTAAAGAAAGTATAGACAAACTTTTTTTCCCCTTAAATTTAAAAAGTACTGCCAGATTCACTATTGGAGAATATGCCGAATTGACCAGTTTAACACCATTAGTTACATCGTTAAAACGAGTCACTGGAAACACTAGAGGATAGAAGAACAAAGAGCAAAGTAGTAATAATACATACGGCGATTAATTCTAACTTGGAAATACATCACAATGATATCTAATACAAGCCTCAGATAGGGATAAAAACACTTTTCTTATTCCGTATACAAGAGCAAACACATACAAGTTCTCGTTTTTCCCGCCTGAAATTCGGACGTGGAAAGGTTTACCTAAACAAACAGGAAACCCCACACACTAAAAACATTTTAAACTCCAATAAAAATGTAAGACTAGACATAAACATGGATAAGATTAGGACACAAGAACCTTCTCTATAGAAGGAGCTGCAAAAAATAAGATTGGATAACTTCACAATGATATCACAATAAAAATCACATTGATACCAATTAAAACACTTGGTACAAAAGAACGATTAGTGTTATTTGAAAAAAATAATTAAAGATTTATTTATGGATGAATGCATTAGTAAACGTTTTGGCTAAGAGGCTATCCATAAATAAAGTCAAGCAATTTTGGCCGATTTTAACCCGCCCCCCCCTCGTCACACTTCGTCACAAAAACTTAGACAAAATATAACGTCACAATACTTTGAACACCTCCACCCCCTTTGAAAGCCGTATTTTCTAATTGAAAATTAGCATGTTGCAAATTAGTTTTTGTCAGTTAAATATGTATTTAGGGTAGTCTGCACTCTAATATCGTCACACAACTGAAGCCATTCAAAACGACATTAAATAAATTGCGAGAAATCAAATTTTTAAGTGAAACTTAAGTACGTGTATTTAAACTAAATATTACCCCAAAATTATTAAGTAGATAAGGGAAAAATAGGAAAGATGGGCACAAGTATATTTTAAAAAAACGCATCATGTGTATTTTATTTGAAAGCTTATGGCAGTCCTATTCTGATTCGCACTGATATCGCAATGCAAACATGATGACGTGACGCTGAAATCGTAATGATAACACTGTAACATCCTACTGACAAAACAATGAAATCACACTGTCATCACATTATCAAAACACTGACATCATACCGACAACACACTGACATCACATTGATATCACAATGACATTACATTGACAACACACAGACATCACATTGATATCACAATGACATTACACTGACAACACACTGACATCTCATTGATATCACAATGACATTACACTGACAACACACTAACATCACATTAATATCACAATGACATTACACTGACAACACACTGACATCACATTGATATCACAATGACATTACACTGACAAAACGTTGATAACACTTACTTTGAGATCATAATGTTTCATCACAATTATTTTAGAAACTTTTTTCTGAAACTAATATTGACATGCGTAACATTCACTGGACGTAATTATTTGGATACAACCGGAGGCGTAGCTAAGATAATTTTTTTCTTGCAGAGACAAACTATAAAATTAGCTTCCACCCCACATCGATTAAACTTTTCACTTATTTGTGTAATGTAACGTCCTAAGCCTCTTTGGTGCCCGTATACCTTGGCGCCCGGGCTCATCTTTACCCCGCCCCCTTCGCTAATGTTCCTGAAAAAATTTAATTACAGTATACTTTTCATATCCAAGATGGCGATGGCTATCTTATCCACCCCACCCTTCAACCACCACCCCCACACACAAAACAACAACACTTAAATCCCATCGTCCTTAACTAATTAATGATTCTAAAATTCTCTGGCCAATGACAAACTTGAAGCGACTTACCACTTCCATTCCTTTCCCGCTTTCTTTCCAAGGGTCACGGTCATTTCAACCAAGAGCAAACACAATACAAGGCCGACATACCAGTAGCGATGTTCATGCGTTGCTATGGTGAGACGCCATATTGAAATGACGCCGTGCGCCGTGAACATCAGACGTACCACAATGGCACGGAACACTGACATGTACCCCATCACGGGCGGCTACTCTGGCTGAGAATATGAGGAAGAACAAAGAATTAACGTTACAGGATTTTGTCGTTAATCAAATTTTTGTATAAAACAAACTCGTAAAAACAAAGTTTTCTACTATAAATCCCTTATATTTGAGTCTTAATTATAAGTATTGATTATTTTCAAACGCCACAAATATTTACAGACTGACACCGAGTGATGTCCCCTGTCTTTTAACGGGGGATGGGACGTGAGGGGGTGTCGGCGCGACGTTTGACGTCTAAGCGTCAACTCAAACTCACGTGGAAAAAAACAATAACAAACCGTGAATTTGAATTACATACGTTATATAAGGATAAACTAAAAATGCATTAATTTATTTACGATCGATCTGAAATTTTGAAACGATGCATTGTTAGGTAAGACGGATCCGTGTGCCAAATTTCAGCTCGATCGGATCACGGAATGTGGGTCATTTTTTACATTTGTTTTTCCGCCCGCCCAAGACAGAGATGACGACAGACAGAGAGAGACGGCCGCGAAGTTAATATAAGGGATTTAATAAAACAAATCCGTAAAAACAAAGTTTTTGACTATAAATCCCTTATATATGAGACATAACTAACAGTATTGATTATTTTCAAACACGACAAACATACAGACTGAATCGGTCTTAACTCAACTTTGCTTCATAATTCTGGTCACCGATTTGCTTGACCGAGCTCAGCGCGACACGTAAAATGTAAACAAAAGCACCCCGGTTCTTCGATGGGTCGCCTCAAAGCGTCAACTCAAACTTTCACGTGGGAAAAAAACAATAACAAACTGTGAATTTGAATTACATACGTTATTTAAGGAAAAACTAAAAATGCATTAATTTAATTACGGTACAATCGATCGATCTGAAATTTTAATACGATGCATTGTTAGGTGAGACGGGTCCGTGTGCCAAATTTCAGCTCGATCGGATCACTGGAAGTGGGTTATTTTTGACTTTTGTTTTTACGCCCGCCCACCCATGAGATGATGTGATGACGACAGACAGACAGAGACGGCCGCGAAGTTAATATAAGGGATTTAAAAATAGTGGCACATAGTTTGTCAGTCAATATTCATTTGATGCCATGGCGACTCGCTTACAGATGAATTGTCGGGGTAAAAGTAATTTTAATTAGGGCTGCGGAAATTAACGATTAATTTCTAGATTAGGAGCCGTCCATAAATGACGTCACGCGACTTTGGCCGATTTCTTACCCCCCCCCCATCGTCACGCGTCGTCACAAAAACGTAGACCCCCCTCTAAAAGTACGTCACAAATATTTGACCACCCCTCACCCTCAAAAAAAAAGTTTATTCTCTATTTGAAAATAAGTATGTTTCAAATCACTTTTATTGTCATTTAAGTATTTATTATTTAGTTAGTGAAGATCTACATTGTAATATACTTTTTTTTTATAAACGTTTAACTGCCTTCAAAAAACGAACTGTGTTAACATCCTTAGATTATATTTTATTTTAATGCATACCAATTAAACATTGACTATTAATCATCACAGTTAACGTCTTTGCTTAGGAAAAAAATATATTTAAAAATAACATTTTTAAAATGTATTTTAAAAAAATCCCTCAATTGACTGACGGGAATCCCGTAAGAAAGAGGTCGGCGAACAGAGGTAAATAACCTCATCTGGGGTCAAAAAGGGAATTCTTGGGGGTAATGCAGACTCATTTGGGACATATAACATCCACTACAATCCACTAGATATATTAAAATACTTCATGTGTACGTGAACGCTTGGAACATATGCCCATTATTGAACCGGTTCATTCCGGAAAATGCATTTTTTTAAAAAATTGACAACTATGTAGATTTCTTACCTACGTACTTTACGAAGACATCTAAATCTACCCTACTTTCATTTATGTTGACACGAGTTACAATAATCTTAGTCCACATGACTTGTCTGTATCACGTATCCTTTCTGTGATATTTAAAACTAGGTTGTGCTGCGGCGCCGTGGCGCCTGCGGCGCCCGCTTTTTTAGGGCGCCTACCGCGCCACCCTTTTCAAAAGCCCAATTAACTTGTCCTTGTATGATAAATACGTAATATTAAACTTCCTGAAATGTAAACAAAGTATTTTATAATAGGGTCTGTAGGGCACCTACGGCGCCCACTTCTTTTGTTGTCAAAAGCCCAAGTAACTTATCCTTGTTTGATAAATACGAAATATTAAACTTCATGACATGTACACAAAGTATTTTATTATTAACAATCATCAAATCCTCTTTTTACATCATTCCCTTTTTCAAAATTAAAATATGAGCTAAAACAATGACGCCATATAATATCTTTTTTACGGCGAGAAAATTTAGAAAGCAGCGCACTAAATAACTGCACCAAAAAATAACTCTTTTGGAGCGTCCGCGTGAAATTGTTCAATTAATAATAGTGTGGAGTGTGTTTAATGTTAATCTGGAAAACAAAATGTTTATGACTTTTAAGTCTATACTTTCAATTTTTTAAAAAGCAGAGTGATGTCCCTTAGCGTTACACCAAAGTGAGTCAGTCATACATAATTAAGGGTAAATAATATATATGATTAATGCCTTAAAAACTGAGCTAAGAAGAAAAGTTGTTTTGTGCTCCTCTCAAATTGCGATGTCAAGAATTTGATGCATTCAATAAAGTTAATGAATACTATTATATCTAGAATAGCCAGGGGCGTTAGACCAAAAACATATCGAACAATTATATCAAACTTAAAACGTTTTTAATTCTATCAAATATATTCCCTCCCCTCTTAAAGAAAAAGGATATTCCGTGTCATTTTGACTTAAAATATCTTCACATAGTCCTATTCAAATCATTTTTAGACACTTGTCATGTTTGTAAAACTCATCAGTAGCATTTTCGGGGGGGGGGATGACTAACGACGCTCCCCCAAATCCCCTAGTCATGTGAGCAGGACCTAGAGTCTGGGGGTAGGGGGGCTAAAGCACACATAAACTTGTATATTTTGGGGTAACGGCAAAAATGTTCGACAACTCCTTCCGTGAGAGAACCAAACGGAGCTGCGGTTACATCACAAATGCTTTGATGTCAAAATCAAACGAAGCAGGATAACAATTTCATGTTATCTTGTGGATTCTCAAACTTAAGGATTATAATTAGATTTAGTTTTCCTGTCTTGATAGCTTACGCCAACCAGCGTCTGATGGGCTACCGACCGGCACATTGAGAAGAACTGATTTTAAAAAATAAAAAAAATAAAAAAGTCATTAAATAAATTGTAAGCAACCAAATATTTCAGCGGAAGTTTTATTTAAAGTTACCCTTTTGATGTGACGTCACATTTCTTCAACCCCCCTCCCTCCCCCTCGTCACGCATCGTCACAAAAGTGTGACCCCCCCTCCCCCTAGGTGAGTGACGTCATTTATGGACGGCCCCTTATTCGTTAAAAATTGTTAACGATTAATTATTTTTTTTTAAACGATTGATTGACACATCACTTACAAATTATTGGAAGTCAAAAAGTAATCAAAACAAATAATAAAAAAATAGCGGCCGAGAAATAATAACAAATTAACTGATTGGTTACACGAACATTTTGGTTTTAAATTATTGACAATTTAAAAAACTTTTTTTTTCTGTTCCACATTCGCTATGTTTTGCAGATTTGACAAAGCTTATTTTAAGTTATACAGGATGCAGTCTACGATCTTAAACACAAATAAAATATTTCAAAATGTTCAGAAAGAAAAATAAACAACAAAAACAAAAATAAAAACAGACAATTAACAAAACTGCATATATTTATTGTTTGTATTTAAGTGTTTTAGCTGTTTGTCTTTATCAAGCAGGAAAATAATAATTTGTGAATGTATTAAAAAATATAATTTGTGCAGTGGCCTTTCTTAAGCCATCGATGTATGTAGAATCTTGAATTAGTGCAATGTCTTTTTAGTAGATTTGTTATATTGTATTGTTCCATAAATCTGTAAGTTACTGTTATTGTCTTACCAGACTTGTTATATGCTATTGTTCCATACATCTGTCAGTTACTGAACTGTTGATGTCTTAACAGATTTGTTATATTCTATTGTTCCATATATCTGTCAGTTACTGTTGCTGAGAGGTTGATACTTATTTAGAACTGTCACGAGTTGCCGTTATTTTCAATTCCAAGAAATAAGCGGGGTCTTGTTATAGTTACCATAGTTATTAGTTTAACCACTGGGCCTCGTGGTTGATCTTAAATACGGAGCATAAGTCAGAAGACTATCTGTTCTGTTCTGAAGGTAAAATTAGTTGCATGTCAATAGCCCAGAATCAATTTGATTTATTTAGACGTTTGAATATTCAACTTGTGTCAGAACTAGGATCTGTTGTTGTTGACGATGATTACATGTTAATGTACAATGATTTCACCTTTTCCCAGTTTAAAACGAACTTTCTGTCAACACAAACCAAAGATGTTAAGGTAAAATATACTCCATAGTGGAGACCATGCAAAAGTGAGTTTTCTGTGTCGGCTGAAAATGGAGGATGTATTGTACAACTCAGCACAAGATTTAAAATCTTTACCGTGCACTAATGATTCACTAATCAATCTATAAAAATTCAACCTCATTAGCAATACTTTATTAATCAGTAATTAATGAACACTCCGTCACTCGGCGTCATTAATAATGGTTTATAATAATTGTTAAATGTCCTTTTAAGCAGGCCTTCAATATAGCAAAATGTCGGCCCGTTAGATGTCACACTGCCAGCCCGTTAGATGTTACACTGCCAGCCCGTTAGATGTTACACTGCCAGCCCGTTAGATGTTACACTGCCAGCCCCGTTAGATGTCACACTGCCAGCCCGTTAGATGTTACACTGCCAGCCCGTTAGATGTTACACTGCCAGCCCGTTAGATGTTACACTGCCAGCCCGTTAGATGTTACACTGCCAGCCCGTTAGATGTTACACTGCCAGCCCGTTAGATGTTACACCGCCAGCCCGTTAGATGTCACACTGCCGGGCCGTTAGATGTCAGACTAGAGGCCGGTTAGATGTCACACTGCCGGCCCGTTAGATGTTACACTGCCGACCCGTCGGTCAATTAAATCTCAACCTGTCGGCCGTTAGATGACACAATGTCGGAACTTAGACGTCACTCTATTGGTCGCTAGAAGTCATTCTGTATGCCGTCAGATAACATTCTGTTGACCCGTTAGTTTTCACTCTATCTGCCCATAAGATGTCCCGCTGTTGGGCGTCAGATGTCCTTCTGTCGGTCAGTTAGATGACCTTATGTCGGTCCGTTAGATGGCATTCTGTCAGCACGTTAGATGACACTCTGTTGGCCGTTACATGTCATTCTGTAAGCCCGTTAGATGGCCTTCTGTCGGCCTGTTAGATGTCAATCTGTCATCCCGTTAGATGTCACTCTATCGGCCAGTTAGATGGCATTTTGTCAGCCCGTTAGATGTTACGCTGTTGGCTGTTAGATGTCATTCTGTCGTACAGTTAGATGTCAATCTGTCAGTCCGTTAGATATCACTCTATCGGCCAGTTAGATGGCATTTTGTCACCCCGTTAGATGTCACGCTGTTGGCCGTTAGATTGCATTCTGTCGGCCCGTTAGATGTCAATCTGAAACCCTGGGAGATATCCCACCGTCGGTACAAGGAAAAGATAAGAACTTTAAGTGGGTCACCTCCCACCTTGACGAAAACAGGACGGATCCATTAGTCGGCAATTCGGACGGTGGGAAATTCTTCCCTCCCTGTAACCATGTCTTTAAAAAAATAAGTCAATTTTGGTTGACGTGTGATTGGCATCATTCTAATGTTACCCATCTTGAAGTGTATATATGTATAGAGCTGTCTCATGAGGTTTCATTATGTTTTGAACACATTGAATACCAAATACCAACAACGTGACGTAACCACCACTGAGCTATTTAGCACCACTAGCATTTAGCCTACAATTTCTACAAATTGTGATAATTTTTGTCTACAGATTTGCTTGTTCTGTCATTCTCTACAGTCTCTGCTAAAGTTTGTTTAAGTACAAAATGAACAGTAAAATTTGAGTCGATTATTTCGTCACGAGATATTTTCCAACTTCGCTGTAAACGAGCGTAGCTGAGTTTACCCAAAGCCCAGTCTGATCCAAGACCATCACGCGAGTAAATAACAGTAATGGGTTCGAGCTACAAGTAGATGCAGGGAAAGGGGCGAAGTATTTTATTCTGGTGGTGGCACCTGTTGTAATTCATCACCCAGGAGAATTGAGGTCAGGGCGGCCTTGACTTCTTATGGAAAAGGTTGGACCATTTCCACCATGACTTAGCAAGAACTGTCATTAAAGGCATGTGAGTTAGTTTGTTGCCCTTTTTTTTTCTTTTCTTTGACTGTTGCTACAGAACTAATATATTTCAAGTATTAAGCATGTAACATTTGATTGTTCATCTGTTTTCATTCTTAAAAATATTCTATTTGAAATTAATTATAACTAATAGCAAAGACCATCTTCAAAGCTTTTGCATACGTTAAGTACATTTTAATATGATAACTTTAAAGGAATAATTTAGTATGTCACCTGCATTTGTTATGTAATAATGTCCTGTTCTCTCTCTAAACACTTCAACAGTGTTAACAATAATATGTAAAAGACTTGACCGATAGAGGCAGTGTTTAGAATTGTTCATTATTTATTAAAATCCGAACAGTTTATAATTTTAAAAATTCATTTGTAAAGTAAGCAAGAATCGTTTTCAATAAAAGTCAAATATGATTTACTGAGGAGAGGTATTTATAAAAAAATACGCATTTTGATGTGAGAAATAATTGAATAAGTCATACGCATAATAATAAACAAATGGGCGTGGAATGGGTTTTCTAAACAAACAAGGAAAACCAACTCATTTTTAGGGCTGTACCGGAATCAAATTTTTAAAATCCGGCCTGGGCGGATTTATAAAGTGAAATCCTATCGTAGCCGGATCCGGTGCCGGATTTGTAAAAATGGCTGGATTTTGGTTTGCCGGAGCCGGAGCCGAAATCCTGTACACCCCCACACATTATCAAAATACCAAACTTTAAAAAAAAATTCAAGGGTAGACATAAACCATTTATAAACCCAGAACGCAATCAATGTTCCCTCGAAGGTTCGTTGGTCCATATGCTAAGAGAAAGAAGAAAAAAAAACTCGGGTGCAAAGATTTTTTTCCAATATTGTTCAAAATTTGCAGCCTGGTATCTCTAAATTACTGCGCGGCGTCGGTCAGATATCTGAGCGGCCGCGTAGCTTAAAGGGAACATTGGACGCAATATACTGTTGCATAGAAATCGCACTTTTAACATTTAATATAAGACTTTACAATACTTGACAATGACATAGATTTGTTGTTTTAAAAAAAATAATTGTGTTCTTGTCATGATTTTTTGAATTTATTGATTAAATTCTTCATCTAACTAGATCATTTTTACATGACGTTGCTCTATTTTATTCGCACGGCTTACTGCCATCAATCAATTTCAACAATTTTCTCCAATGAGCTGGAGATTGTTTACCCTCACCACACTCCAGCCCATACTTTGTTATAATCATACAATGTTGGGATGGTCAAATGGAGGATAAAATGTGTCATTAAAGGATTAGCTAGGATTTAAAGGATTTCCTCCCATTTTGTGAGATATAATACAGATCCGAGATGGTCCCCCTCAATGGAAGGGGAAATGCTTTGATGTTATTTAAGTAAACCATTTGATTGTAGTATATGATGCCACATCCATGGTAGAAGGTTCTAGCGCTGCCATTGGATAATTTCTAACACCCTTTTATATTTTTAAGGAGTAATTTTCCCTTTTTGTCAAAAAATAAAGTAGATTTTAAGGCTGGATATTTTCATACATATCCCAAGCTCGATACGTTCAAACACTGCTTAAATACATACATTCAAACATTGCGTAGCTCGATTCTTTCATACTTAGCATACCTCGATAGTTGCGTACATAGTATATCTCGATACTTTTATACATACCCCATCCCGATACTTGCATGCATAGCATAGCTCGATACTTTCTTATATACCATAGCCCGATACCTGCTTACTTGGCATAGCTCGATACTTTCTTACATAGCAAAGCTATATAATTTCATACATAACACAGCTCTGTAACTTCATACATAGTATCACTCTTTGATTTCAAAGCTCTATAAATTTTAACATATCATAGTTCTATAATTTCATACATTTTTAACTCTATATAATTTCATACACAGTAACGCTCTATAATTTCATACACAGCAAAGCTCTATAATTTCATACATAGCAAAGCTCTATAATTTCATACACAGCAAAGCTCTATAATTTCATACAAAGCAAAGCTCTATAATTTCATACAAAGCAAAGCTCTATAATTTCATACAAAGCAAAGCTCTATAATTTCATACAAAGCAAAGCTCTATAATTTCATACAAAGCAAAGCTCTATAATTTCATACAAAGCAAAGCTCTATAATTTCATACAAAGCAAAGCTCTATAATTTCATACATAGCAAAGCTCTATAATTTCATACAAAGCAAAGCTCTATAATTTCATACAAAGCAAAGCTCTATAATTTCATACGTAGCAAAGCTCTATAATTTCATACAAAGCAAAGCTCTATAATTTCATACATAGCAAAGCTCTATAATTTCATACAAAGCAAAGCTCTATAATTTCATACAAAGCAAAGCTCTATAATTTCATACATAGCAAAGCTCTATAATGTAACAAATAGCGTAGCCCACGTCCACAGATACCATTACAAATTATACACAACTTAGTTAACAGAGCGCATTCTACAATTTGGTTTAGATACATTTGCTAAATGTTCCTTCCAATTCAAGAGAGAAAATAAAAATAAAATTTCTTGGTGTAACTAGCACCAAGACATTTGTATATGTTAATCCTGGGGTTTTTAGTTGTTGCTTTATACCTGGAATAAGAGGGTTTCTGTCAATAAGGATGCCAAGGAGGCTGCTAGTAACCACTTATTTCATTGTTTTTTTAACACGCCCCAAGCACCGTCAAACTCTTAAATACGGCAAACAGCTGTCCACTGACAGCATAATACGGCAAACAGCTGTCCACTGACAGCACAATATGGCAAACAGCTGTCCACTGACAGCACAATACGGCAAACAGCTGTCCAGTGACAGCACAATATGGCAAACAGCTGTCCACTGACAGCACAATACGGCAAACAGCTGTCCAATGACAGCACAATACGACAAACAGCTGTCCAGTGACAGCAAAATACGGCAAACAGCTCTCCACTGACAGCACAATACGGCAAACAGCTGTCCACTGACAGCAGAATACGGCAAACAGTTGTACACTGACAGCACAATACGGCAAACAGCTGTCCACTGACAGCACAATACGGCAAACAGCTGTCCAGTGACAGCACAATACGGCAAGCAAACAGCTGTCCACTGACAGCACAATACGGCAAGCAACTGTCCACTGACAGTACAATACGGCAAACAGCTGTCCACTGACAGCAGCACAACTTTCATCTATGACAGTGGATCTCATACTTTTAATTGCAACACTCCAAAGTTTCAGACACTTGCCTTGAGGCAAGGTTTATGTTATAGATTCTAGAGTCTAGACGTTAAAACTTGTGGACCCGGCACTGACTGACTAATCACCAAGTGAGGATATATCCATCGTATCACTTAAAATAGGATCATTTCACAAGGTTCTCTTGGGCTGTTAAATCAAAAACAAAATTATTTTGTAAAAATCGCTTCAAATTGTAACATCAATGAGTATCTTTAATTGATCAAGGACATATGGAATTCTTGAATAGGGAATGTAATCAGTGTTACTATTTTTATGGCTTTCTTGTTTGACAAGGCTGCCATAATTTTTTTCAAAGTTTTTTTATACATGGCGTTAATTATTAGTTTATCATAACTAGAAATTCTTAAAAGAATTTTTGTTTGTCAAGATAGCATTATTCTTAAGTATATATATATATATATATATATATATATATATATATATATATATATATATATATATATATATATATTTAAAGTCTGCGGTGTCTATTAATGAGGTCTGTTAGGTCTCGATGTTATAACGATTGTTGCCTTGCTCTCCGCTTACATACAACACTCAAGAGATGACACAAGTCGATGTAACAATTCAATGTTTATGCTACTGTACACAGAATGTACAAACTGGCTGTTCTGCCTAGACAGCAAATACACCTTTACACAACTGGCTGCACACACAAACCGACACTATAGTTTCTTCATGAGCATGCCCTGGGACCGACGCGACAGCTCCTGGGCCCATGCTCAAGTCCCCTTCAGATCTACGTATACACAAAACGTCTAAGTCCCCTCGGTCCACACCCGACCGCTTCTGTGCGACGTTAAAACTTCCACTCTTGTCTTAGTGCAACCGCCCGGTCTGCCCCGACCGGTCTCACTGCAAAACTCTGTGCCAACTGGTCTCAACTGACCCTGGCGTGTCCTCTGGTCACACACCCATGTGATCAACAGTTCAGTAAAACATTATATTCCCGTGACTAGTGTTCACTCCAGTCACCAAGCATCACTCGCAGTGATTCTCATACCCCTGACAAGGTCATATGTGCCCCATCTTAGTCGGTGCTGCAAGGAGATAACTCTGCTCATTCATTTGAAAATGACTCTGATCTCTCAAGTCCGACTAATTTCATTAAATTCTATGTTAATTAGTAATGAAATTAGTATTAATGCGTTTACTAATTATTATTAGTAAATATGTGTCAATTATTTCCCACAATTATCATCATCGTGATTTCGTACTTAATGTTTCTAATTACTTCTTAATCACACAAAGGTATAGACATTAACACGATAATCTTATCTTATCTATACAGACGCTCCTTCTATGCAGAAGATAGTTGCGTCCACAGACCATGACAGATGATCTGTTGGCAAGTGATGCAGCATTCACAGGCCAAGGCTTTGTGGGCTCCACGCATTACCCAGCCGCCTAACTACAAGTAGTTAGGTACCCATTTGGAGCGGGGTGACTCAGGGACGCCCTAGGCCCCGGGAACTAACCCTTGCCTTCACACGGATTCGAACCCGTGACCATCGGTACGACAGTCCAGTGCGCTGCCACTCGACCACCGCGTCCCCGATAATGACATGAATGAATCGTGGGGCTACATAAAACAATGAAAGATTTGAACCCGTGAGTAAACAACCGACTTTCTGTGTCGCTAAAATGGGGATAATTACACATTTAAATGGCTAAAAATGAAAAGCCGACAGGAATAGTGGGTTTTTGTACTTGAGAATATAGTTAATTTAAATAAACAATTCAAGGAAATGAACAGTGATCTATAACATAAATATATAATGTACATCGAAATAACAAAACGTACAATACAGATTAAGATGCGTCATTGAATGTTTCCGTTACTGCAAACCAAACATTGACGAACGCTGAAAAATATTTTTCTCATTGAAAAATTCATCGTAAATGTACTAAGTCATCCATGTACTAGGTCATACATGTTCCAAGTCACACGTTTGCTATGTCGCACGTGTGCTAGGTCGCACGTGTGCTAGGACGCACGTGTGCTAGGACGCACGTGTGCTAGGACGCACGTGTGCTAGGTCGCACGTGTGCTAGGTCGCACGTGTGCTAAGTCGCACATGTGCTAAGTCGCACATGTGCTAAGTCACTCATGCATTAACTACTCAAAGTTAAATTATCGTTGGATGTAGACTTTGGCGCCACATTGACGAATACAAGGAAAGCGATGCCGTAGAGGAGATTGCCAACTGGGCGTCATTAGATTTGCATTCCTACCTCCCCGCCTCATCTCCTTCCGCTTGTAGCCCCGTCTCATAGCTATGTCAGGTTTTATCATGATTCAAGCTTGAATTATTTCCTTATTGCTCATTGGATTCCCCACTAAATAACTAAATGACGTACAGAGAAATTCATGCTTTTAATGTGACTTTCTTACTGGTAACCATTTATTATTTGAAGTTAAACCCAATTATATCACAAAAAAACTGACAAATGTTTGAAAATGAGACTTCTGTAATTGAAGGTCTCAATGGGTAGGTTTTTTTATTGGATGGAATTGATGTTATGCCAGACCTTGTTCGAGGGTCTATTGTAGCTCCGAGAGAAGTAATTAAAAATCCGAAGTTAAATATAGTAGCCCATATTGGGAACAAAGTAATTGACTTGGGCATCATTGATTTTTAAGACGACATTTAATTTACCCAGAGTGAGCAAATACATTGTTAGCAAATCGATGAGTAGTTACTCAATTTGGTATCTGGGCTTAGTTTACAACTCAACCACCGCCCCTCGGCCAAACCAGTATTTAAATTTTAACAAATATCGGAATATAATTATATAAAGTTAAGCGAATAAGTATTGTTTGGTTTGAATTTTAAGACAAATCACTTCCACTTCTGTTTTACACTGTGATAATGTTTTGATTTTTTAAAATTAAATAAAAGTGCTATTTTTATTATCTTTAAAAAAAAATTCTGAATAATTTTTTTCAGCTGAATCTATTGTAGTCATTCGTTCATTTTAATTCTCTGCTTCGCTACAAAACTCGCAATGTTGAAGATATTTACGTAACTTTTTGTTTGGTAGTAAACGTTCTTATTTATTGAATACCAATCACTGGTGACCTATTTACAGTGCACTTCATAAACATTGCATAAATCTTTAGAAAGAATAAAGTCATTTTCTGAGTCGTTTTGTCTAGTGGTAAGCTTACCCACCTGATGGACGCGGATTTTGGTTCCCTGAAAAAAAAACCACGAACCACTGTTTTTTAAGAATATTTGTTTCATGGTAATTGCTGTTTAATTTTGAAGACTTGACCAATGACTGTAAAAATTTATTTATAATTTTCCAATGGCAAGTAGTAATTGCCTATCATATTTTACAGGTTAATGAAGTGTCGACCACACAACATTTGACCCCACAAGGTTCGACCCTGTCGCTTCGACACATAAATGTTAATTTATTTTATTTTCTTATTTTAAAAATATTTAAATAGTTAAATATTAATATTAAAAAATAAAAATACACAATAGTATGCTATAATTCTTTTAAATTTTTTAAATCCATTATACAACTGAAAAAAGTATAAACACTATATTGTCTTGTCATTTTGTTAGTAAGCACATTTAATAGCAAAAAATATTTACCAAGGTAAGATCAAAGCTATTTAATATTATGATTCGACTGATTTCATAGTTTACTTATATCATGCTATTGTTGTCAGTTTATAGATTCATACCCATTGGATTGTGTGTCACAGTTCATACTACCTTTTCCAATGTATGAAAAATAACACCATCAGAAGAATACTTATAATGGTAATATGAAACATTCGGTTCCCGACATCAGTGATCGAACCATCTGTGCTTTGAACCATCCTGGATTGAAATGTCCTGCCGCCATATTTCACTCGTCTGCTTTAAGATTCCCATTTAGTGCGACATCTATATATATAATTCAACAGAATAAGCACAAGGTGATTGCAAATAAACATAACGAATGACCCTCGCCAGGGTCGGCCAATCACAGTTTATGGTTGGCAAGCTAGGGTGGTGCAGGGTGGGGAAGAAGGTAGCTAACCGCAGTGTGCATGTCTCGAGACCAACAATGCGTCGGTAGTTCCCGCCCCCTCCCGGCGTTCACTCGCGTTGTTCTGATTTCTTCGTGTTGTATCCGTACTTTCCCTTCTTTCTTTGCACTATCTATGAGCAAGTCTGCGGCGTATGCTACGCCACTGGTTGCATCTAGTAGGAAATATTATAGATTGTGTTTTCATCTTTAGTCAAAAGTTGTTTGCTCGCGAGAATGTAAAGTTTAAAAAACTTTTCAAATAAACTGACACCTCAGCTGTGTATTCAACGTTGCAATCATTCTTTTAAAGAGTGTTTAATTACCAGGTTCTCGATGTCATTGGTCTATTCTAGTGCTATGCCAGCAGTCTTGTGTGATTACTCTAAGTGCTTTAGTGATGATCATAATTAGGAACTCAAGGGAGTTTTAAACATTTATTTACGGTTTTTGAAAATGTCATATTTAAATTTTCATGTTTTTGGTTTCATGCAGTTGACTGTTATTATCCAGTAATCTTTATCACTGTGTATATCTATATTTCTTTGTGCTCCTTAGTATAACTTTTGTATTGTAAAGTAAATATATGTTTAATGTTCTTGTCCTTAACCACCCCATAGGTCTTTTGATATCTGACCACCACTTCAACACGGCAACAAAAGAGCCCCAGTACTTCTAAAATGGATATTGTCATCATAGAGATGACTGGGTCGACGAACAACTCGTACGATAACAAGACAACTCTGTTTGAAACCCTTGGCCAGCTGACTGGTGATTTCTATCAATACATCGATCTCATATTCAACTGTTATCTACTCCTGGGTTTTGCCATGTTTGGTCTAGTCGGTACCACCATAAACATCATCGTCTTGTCCAGCTATGACATCACAAAGGACAGCTCTAACATTCTGTTAGTGTCATTGTCCGTAGCTGATTTCATCTTTTGTATCACCATTCCAATCAGGTAATGTGCTTCACATCTCAACTGTTCAAAATATGGCTTCTTCCATCTTTAGCACTAGCTGCGTCTCTATATTTCTTCCATCTTTAGCACTAGCTGCGTGTCTATATTTCTTCAATCTTTAGCACTAGCTGCGTCTCTATATTTCTTCCATCTTTAGCACTAGCTGCGTCTCTTTATTTCTTCTATCAAAAATTTTGCTGAAACATTAACCTTCTGTATTATTCTTGACATATTTGTAAAATTTTATTTTGCTTTGACCTACCATACAAAAAAACGCTTTGTTATAATTTAGATAAAGGCGCGGGGATATCTTTATTTTAAGCCTGTGATGTAGACATCGTAAAGAGTCACCTTTACCCGGGTAACATTTAGCTGTTTAATTCTTAATTGAAATTTTAAATATTTACTTTCATTAACATATTTGAATTTGTCAAATCAAATATTTACAACTCCTGGCCGGCCCCTCAAACACCAGAAATCCTCCAGCAGCCTCAGAGTCCATAAGATTACCCTGATCTCTGAATCTGTTCTAATCCTTGAGGCTATGACCTTTCTCCACAGACGATGTCAGTGCTTGGTGGCACACATTGCAGGTGTCCCCACAGCCACAACCGCCGCCACATTTATGACGGAATGCATGTTTATTTTCAACCGGCTCTTCTACTGCATCAGCATCACTCTCATAGGCGCCATCGCCGCTGAGAGGTTCCTTGTCGTGTTTTACCCGTTCAACACTAAACGGCTGCTGACTCCACTCAACATGAAGGCCGTTGTCATCAGTGTTTATCTGCTCAATCTCATCTTTATCTCCCCTGGGTTCGGACTGTTTCAACACGAGTGGATCCACGATACAAACTATCACCAAGACGTCGCTGTGCTCAAGTTTAGCTAGTTTTACAAGTCCAACTACGAGACTCTCAACTTCCACTTCACAATTATATACAACACTGGACTTCTAGGTATGTCCATGACCTTGACTCTCGTATTCACGCCCGCCATTGGACTGCGGATTTGGATCCTAACCAAAGAACGGCAGAAACTGACAAAGAAAATTGAAAATGTTGATTCCCAGACGGCAAAAATTCTCGTCACCGTTTGCATCACAAGTTTAATAGTCCATGGACCTGGTATTTTATTTGATACTGTCGTTTACTTTATACCTAACTATATTTACAAAAATATGGGTTATGAAATCTACGAAATAGTGGCAGACTTCTCGGGAACGCTGTCAGCTTCCAGTAACTTTATCATCTACGTAACTATGTCAAGTAAATTTAAGCAAAGATACAGAAGACTATTTGAAAACTGGGCCGTCCGCTTCTTGGAGAAGATAAACCACAAAAAGCGCTAAAATAAAATGACATCATTTTTCAAGTTCTAATAGTTTGCAGAGAAAATGCGTTTAACTTTGACAGACTAAAAAAATGTTCAGTTATACTGTGGAAATAAGTCCACAAAAATTAAGTAAATATTTGTCTACATACAAATAAACAAGACGTTCATAGAAATGTTGAGTATTGACTTGATGACAACTCTAGAGATGATACTTATACATTGACATCACAGCGATTCATAAACTTATAGAAGAAACATTTGGTTGATTCCAATGTTAATTCATAAATTTTTCCTTCACTATACTATAACACGTCCAACACATTTGTACAGAATGCAACCAGTAACAAGCGAAACAAACCATGTTATTCACAGGGACACGGTTCCATGATCAAGATGAGGTAACTCTCGAGCAAACTATCTGCGATATCTGGGACCGCTCTGCACCAGATACAATGATGAAATTATCAACGCAAAAAAGGAATAATATAATGATAATTACGTATAAATGAAGAAAACGTTATAAATAAAGTAAGAAACTATGGGAATCGGCTCTTGAGTATTAGAAATACAAGGGGAAAAAAGATTTGTTAAAAACCACTCCTTCATTTTCTATCACTATATTTGATGTGTCAATCACAGAGTATAGTGGTTCCATCTTTGTATTCGGTGGATCGATCCTTGTATTCGGTTTTCGATTCCTGTATTTGGTCGTACGATACCTGTATTTAGTTGTTTGATTCCTGTATTTAGTAGTTAAGTTATTACTGTTAACACATAAAAAAAGACATTTTATTAAAAAAAACTGTATTTAAACTATCAACATTGACGACTTATTATTTTTTAAAAAGTTTTTAGCTTGCGATTTCTGGACCGAAGAATTGAGATCTAAACAACGAGTTATCTTTCTTGTTTATACGAAATATAACTTCTGAATCCCAGCAAATTGAAGAAGGTCAACATAGAATAACAAAGGCTTAACAGGGGAAATAAAATAATAAAAGAAAACTTAATTAAGAAAGTAAAGGACACGCGAAAAGTAACAGTTTTATTACATTTAAAAAATAAAATAATATCATATTTAAAGGACACCAAATCTTGCTAGCATTTGTTCTAAGCCACAGGTTCCCAACATAAGGGTCGCGACCCCCACGAGGAGATTACTTAACATCTCGAATCCCTTGAAAACATATTCCATTGTTACTTCCATGATCTGAAAGAAGAAACTACGGTGATATAAAATCCATTCTCAGCTTCCTTAGATGTAGCCAGGATTCCCGAAGAATAACAACATGAATTCTTGGATTTGCGTAATGATTATTCCGCGCGTAACTTGTTTAATGAAAAATTGCTCAAACAATTCTGCTATGGTATTTATCATTTGTACTCAAATGTGATAATGCTAGCCTTTCCAAGTTTTAGTTCTTTATGTGTCTTTATATCGCAAAACTGCAGTGAATTCGCTTGAAATTTGAGTTGACATATATATAATTAATTTTCACACGATAGTCTTGAAGTTATAGTGTTAGGTACTACCCTCACCTCTCCTCTCTCCCCGCTTGCCATTAAGATGCCCACTGGTCCCAGTGATTAATGACCGTGCCCCACCCCCTATTCACGTCTTGACAGGTCAAGGGTACATCGCTGACCTCTGTGTGCTTAACTCCACCCATCTGACCCTTTGGTTGTTTACAAGCATTACCTTGAACTTTCTCGATTCACTTAACTGCGAGAACGATTCAGTTCTAGAACGAGAAAGTTCGATTGGTATTTATATTTATAGGGGCATGGAGAGGAAGAAGAGAGACTAGAGATAGAGTTAAAGAGAGCAATTGGCTTCATCGCACGAGAAGAGTATAAAGCTAGGCTGGCCACTATCAATATGGTTACCTGTTATTGTTAACCTTCTAATGTAAACGCTATCGGCTATCATTGTGAGTGTTTATCTTTTACCTTATTAACTTAGGTTATTTTTCGTTATTGTTATATTAGGTTAAGAGTTAAACTAATTATACTATTTATTCCTAAGCACAAGGTATCGTGTTAAACTTGTTATTTACTTGTTATTATTTCATTACATTAAATTAAGTATTGTAAAGTCAGTTACTGTGTTAAATCGTTCTTTTTGTGTTACGTGTCATGTTAAACGAGCCATTTAATCATTTCTCTCAACTTTATTGTAAGTTAGAGAGTCAATAACCCTTGCAGACGTAACATCTAGGTCGTACTTTGTGAGCAAAAACGTCAGTTTCAAAATAATCCTATATTTGTACTAGTAATATCATTTCTATGCATGGAGAGAAAAATTCTATTTTTCCAAGACTTTAATAATGTTATACATTAAAAAAATATGTCCCCTCTTTTAAAAACAATAATTTTGCCACAGCGTATTGCTGTTCTTTTTCAATAGATCTTTAAAAAAATATTTTTTTATCTCTTTAAATTTGCACACACAAAAAATTGGTTGTGTTGAACACTCTATTTAATTAAGGTTGACTACTTTGAGAATTATGTCTTGACTGTTATTGTCATATATTCCGGCATACAAGACGACTGGGCGTATAAGACGACAGGGCGTATAAGGCGACTGGGCGTATAAGACGACTGGGTGTATAAGACGACTGGGTGTATAAGACGACTGGGTGTATAAGACGACTGGGTGTATAAGACGACTGGGTGTATTAGACGACTGGGTGTATAAGACGACTGGGTGTATAAGACGACTGGGTGTATAAGACGATCCCCTACTTTCCCTGTTTTGCGCTATTTTCGCCGTATGAGACCACCCTTCTCCCAACACACTTTTAAGTTTGAAACTGGCTTCATATTTCTTTCTTCTTGCTGGTGGAGTTATGCTGGGGTCTTGACAGTTAGCCATTTGTATACTGTACTGTATTACAGTATTATTATAGTGCGCTCGCCTCACAAAGCTGAGGGGCGTGGGATCGAGTCCACGCAAAGTCACAATATAAATGATACGCTAAGAAAGTCCTCCGCTGACACCTGGAAGGGAATTGGGGCACCCACCAGGTATAAACAAGCCCCGAGTAAGCTCTAATGGAAACATTAGGGATCCCCTACGACCTTCGGGTTATGGGACTTACTTACATACTGTATTGCGGTACTGGTGCTGTACTGTATGAACAGGTATACATACGATAAGACGGTACTGGTGCTGTACTGTATGAACAGGTATACATACGATAAGACGGTACTGGTGCTGTACTGTATAAACAGGTATACATACGATAAGACGGTACTGGTGCTGTAATGTATGAACAGGTATACATACGATAAGACGGTACTGGTGCTGTACTGTATGAACAGGTATACATACGATAAGACGGTACTGGTGCTGTACTGTATGAACAGGTATACATACGATAAGACGGTACTGGTGCTGTACTGTATGAACAGGTACTGGTGCTGTACTGTATGAACAGGTATACATACATACGATAAGACGACACCGGATTTTGAGAAGATTTTTAGGGGTTAAAAAGTCGTCCTATAAGACGGAATATACGGTAAATCTATTAGATAAGCAAAACGTTGATTCATTCGTTCTGTTTATGCTACAAAACAGGGGAATTTTTAAATAAAATACTTAAGAAGGAGAATATGCATCTAAGAATGTAAAAAAAAATTTCACGCACTTATTATGGCGAAATTATTAATGTTTTAGCCGACTTATCTCTGCTTTTAATGTAATTCACACGTCATATTTGGTGAGGTTAATTTTACTTTTTTGGACACTTTAACAATCTCGTTGCACTATTTGTAACCGCAAAGTTTCGTCTATAGTATGTATAGATTACATACGTTCAGGCTATTTACTTTTATCGTTAAATCTCTGATTGTTGTTGAAATTTGATTGGGTACATTAAATGTTCGATTGTACATAACGAGTTGCTGACAAATATAAAGAATTAATTACAGGTGTCAGCACATCAGTGCCGTACTCTAATACTTTTTTCAATTTCACGGTTTTGCAGTTCAGTCGCATTACTTTGCGAAAAATTTACATCCAATATGGAGTTTGAAGTTTAGCACTAGGCACTTGAAAATATTTTAGGTTGGTTCCTTCATTTATTTTTTATTTTTTTCTGCCTTGTCTTTTATTTTATTTCCATAAAATTCCACTTTGGTTTACCATTTTTATGTCTTGAAGGTAACCTATAACGAGGAATTTTCAGTTCTTAACAAAGTGCCGATCGGGTGCATTTGCTCCTTCCCACTTCTCACTACGCCGCTGGGTCACGGGCCACTTGGTTCTTACCAAAAGGGGTCGCCACCCCAAAAAGGTTGAGAACCTGTGTTCTAAGTGAATATGGTTCTGTTTCAGATGCCAAGTTTGAGATCAGTTGCTAAGAAGTTAGTTAGTCTAGTCTAGCTCTCAAGATTCCTGACGGACACACATACCATGACATTGACATGTTTCTATGTTGATTTGTTAATAACACGTACATGTATAACAAACGGAACTGTTTATCAGTTAGATTATACTTGTTTATTTCCAGTGTTACGATCTCATTCAAGAGATTATTGTTATGTATTTGACATATGCACATTTGGGATAGCGTTAAAAAAATTAGGATCGACATGAGAGTTTATTTTTTTTAAATGTTTTTTTTTAAATGGATGAAGAGCAGTTACAATGATTAGAATCTAATCATTAGATTGAGTAGAGGAATAGAGAAAAAAAATATGATAAGCGCGTCTTTATTTTGTTGACACAGTTGTTTATATTTGTCTGAGTGCGGGTGAATAGCGTTAAAATACTTAACATTCTAATGCATTATTTATAAATTTACAGTCATAAAACTCTGTAAATCAAGAATATCTTTTAAATGGCAACATGCTTTTGTATGAGATGTTTTACCAACTAAAAACTACAGTGGAGAGTAGTTTTCTTGGTTTTTACCGTACTTTTTCCTTGTTCAAATAAAAAGTGTTTTGACCACCATTAAAGTAATTACATTATATTATTATTATTATATTTATAAATACAACTAATTTTACAAATACTAAAATAGTTTTAACATGAAGCTAAATTCCAATAAGCATTAATGAGAGCACAAATCAGCCGTAAATTCAGGTTAGATACACACTATTTATGTCCCTGGTGTTATCAATCCCTATTAAATAATATTTACACGAATACATTTATATGAAAAAATAAAATGCTTTAAAAAATTGAACTGAGAATTCAATATTAATTAAATTTAGACTCATTTCTCAAATAATTATACAAAACTCATTACATTTAAAGAAAGACTTAAACTTGGAATTAAATTATAAACCATTCTTCAAAGACTGTATCATAGTCTAGTACTAATAGATTCACAACGATCTATTAATATCTAAAAGAAAATGTATCATTCCTTTTGAATAAAATATTTTATAAAATATCTAAATTGTTTGATCAACGGACTTCACTGTACAAAAAATCTAATCAAAATTAGGTGCACTTAAAGATACTTCTTAGAACATATCTATAATATCCGACGTTTTGATGCTTGATTATCAAGAAAAAACAAGAAATGAAAACTTAAAATATTTACTTGAACTATAAATACCATTACTCTCAAGCCACACCACTTGTGTGACGTAACAATTTCCTACGCAAGTTGAAGAGGGGAATAAATCTTTTTTACACGTATGTAAGTGGGGGGAGGGAAAAGAGAAAGACTGCGAAACGCTATTTTATTCCTACCACAGCCTCACAAGTTCGTTCACAATGTTTCTGTCCATTGAGCCAAGACAAATGCCTGTATAGTATTTGATCCTGCTATCCTAAAATCTTGATTGGACCAGGTATGAACGGTTGGTCGAAACCCAATCGATTGGATATCCGTGTTCCCACAAAAGCCATCGTTTTTTTTCCTTTGCAGAAGTCGTAAGAGTTGAAAGGATCATTTTGAGGATTTATTGAGACGTTTGACTGAGAATTGGCCTCGGCGAGATCACGTAGTCTATCAAAATTATAAAAGATAACATTTCAACAAGACTTGTGAAGGATCACTTTTGCCAGTTGACTTGTTGCAGACGTCTAGACCAACAGATGAAATAAGATACAAGATACGCAAACGGAATTGTGTGATTTAAACAATAAATGAAGCTTTGTTCATTGATAAAGACATAAGTAAACACTAATACCTTTATAAGTGAACAAAAAAAACAACACAAGTATTTAAATTAATTAACTTTATACATTACATACTATGCCATCGAAAAAAATAATTAATTCGAGAAACAAAAACAGGAACAAAAATAAGAAAAATGGGCACCAATACAAAAAACCGAAACGTGAAAAAGACTCTACAGTTACGTAAATTTGCGAATTTGGTTCAAACCATATGGGGCCAACGTACTTAATCTTTTATTAATAATAATATATTCTTAATATATATATTGTTGAATGCCAGTAACTGCAAAATGTTATATCCTGTCATGATTAGCACTTTTGAAGTTTTTATAGACCGGTGATGATGCCGCCAGAAAGTCTTCAGTCTGTAGATTACATCCACAAACTGGCGCCATTTTATCTGTTCTTTTCACTTTTCACTTACTATCGAGTGAATTTCATCATTTGAGACTATGAACTTTATAAAACGGACTACTTTCTTTAACTGAAACTGGCATCTATGGAGCTAAAGTCTATGGAGCTAAACTCTATGGAGCTAAACTCTATAGAGCTAAACTCTATGGAGCTAAACTCTATGGAGCTAAACTCTATAGAGCTAAACTCTATGGAGCTAAACTCTATGGAGCTAAACTCTATGGAGCTAAACTCTATGGAGCTAAACTATATAGAGCTGACCTCTTTACTCTTATATCCTTTCAGTTTTTTTATCTCCTTCGGCGTGGGGGAGGGGAAGAGATCTGTCACATTTGAATCCCATGTTTGATCCCTCTGTAACTCTGAAATTAAAATTCCCTCTATCTGACGCTAATTGATCTGACTGTATCACATTTTAATGTTTACAAACATAACATGGACGTGACATGTAAGTTGTAAAATTCTGTAGATAATCAATGATAAATAATTAGAAGTATTAGAAGTTATGTTTGTGCATATGTGGCAAAGGGAGGCAATTAAACGAACATATGCAATCCAAACCTATTCGGAATCCCAGTCTTTTAAAAAAAATATTTCTATCTTTTAAATGCAGCAATGAAATATAAGAATTCTGACTTTCAAAATTTCTTTAGCGATAACTTTGATCTTTGAAAAAATTTCGGTAGGATTTTATGAAAACATGGAAGGTAACCAAACGAATCAAGTTTACTGACATTTTAGTGTACATAGACCAGAAGAAAATAATAGGTAATTTAGTTTAATAAAAAAATTTAAAACTGTCATCTGTTTATCACCCTTCAAATGCTATATTTCGTCTCGCATGAAGTTTCTTTCTTTGAATAAAATCTTATATCGTCTATTACACAGTTGAAAAATGAATTAGTGAGAGACACGCGTGACAGCGTATTAAGCAAACCGTTACAATACTATTTGATCGACTAAAAGTACAAAGAATGTGTGTGCTGTGTTGACATTGTCTTCGGCTTAAAGTACACTGGAACCAGTCGCTCATTGATCTCATGGAACCAGTCGCTCATTGATCTCATGGAACCAGTCGCTAATTGATCTCATGGAACCAGTCGCTCATAGATATCATGGAACCAGTCGCTCATTGATCTCATGGAACCAGCCGTTCATTGATCTAATGGAACCAGTCGCTCATTGATCTCATGGAACCAGTCGCTCATTGATCTAATGGAACCAGTCGCTCATTGATCTCATGGATCCAGTCGCTCATTGATCTCATGGAACCAGTCGCTCATTGATCTCATGGAACCAGTCGCTCATTGATCCACTCATTGATCTCATGGAAACAGCCACTCATTGATCTCATGGAACCAGCCACTCATTGATCTCATGGAACCAGCCACTCATTGATCTCATGGAACCAGCCACTCATTGATCTCATGGAACCAGCCACTCATTGATCTCATGGAACCAGCAACTCATTGATCTCATGGAACCAGCCACTCATTGATCTCATGGAACCAGCAACTCATTGATCTCATGGAACCAGCCACTCATTGATCTCATGGAACCAGTCGCTCATTGATCTCATGGAACCAGTCGCTCATTGATCCACTCATTGATCTCATGGAACCAGCCACTCATTGATCTCATGGAACCAGCCACTCATTGATCTCATGGAACCAGCCACTCATTGATCTCATGGAACCAGCAACTCATTGATCTCATGGAACCAGCCACTCATTGATCTCATGGAACCAGCCACTCATTGATCTCATGGAACCATTCGCTAATTGATCTCATGGAACCAGCCACTCATTGATCTCATGGAACCAGCCACTCATTGATCTCATGGAACCATTCGCTCATTGATCTCATGGAACCAGCCACTCATTGATCTCATGAAACCAGCCACTCATTGATCTCCTGGAACCAGTCGCTCATTGATCTCATGGAACCAGCCACTCATTGATCTCATGGAACCAACCACTCATTGATCTCATGGAACCAGCCACTCATTGATCTCATGGAACCAGCCACTCATTGATCTCATGGAACCAGCCACTCATTGATCTCATGGGACCAGCCGCTCATTGATCTCAAGGAACCAGCCACTCATTGATCTCATGGAACCAGCCACTCATTGATCTCATGGAACCAGCCCCTCATTGATCTCATGGAACCAGTCGCTCATTGATCCCATGGAACCAGCCGCTCATTGATCTCATGGAACCAGCCGCTCATTGATCTCATGGAACCAGCCACTCATTGATCTCATGGAAACAGCCACTCATTGATATCATGGAACCAGTCGCTCATTGATCCCATGGAACCAGCCACTCATTGATCTCATGGAACCAGCCACTCATTGATCTCATGGAACCAGCCGCTCATTGATCTCATGGAACCAGCCGCTCATTGATCTCATGGAACCAGCCACTCATTGATCTCATGGAACCAGCCCCTCATTGATCTCATGGAACCAGTCGCTCATTGATCCCATGGAACCAGCCGCTCATTGATCTCATGGAACCAGCCGCTCATTGATCTCATGGAACCAGCCACTCATTGATCTCATGGAAACAGCCACTCATTGATATCATGGAACCAGTCGCTTATTGATCCCATGGAACCAGCCACTCATTGATCTCATGGAACCAGCCACTCATTGATCTCATGGAACCAGCCGCTCATTGATCTCATGGAACCAGCCGCTCATTGATCTCATGGAACCAGTCGCTCATTGATCCCATGGAACCAGTCTCTCATTGATCTCATGGAACCAGTCTCTCATTGATCCCATGGAACCAGTCTCTCATTGATCTCATGGAACCAGTCTCTCATTGATCTCATGGAACCAGTCGCTCATTGATCTCATGGAACCAGCAACTCATTGATCTCATGGAACCAGCCGCTCATTGATCTCATGGAACCAGCCGCTCATTGATCTCATGGAACCAGTCACTCATTGATCTCATGGAACCAGCCACTCATTGATCTCATGGAACCAGCCGCTCATTGATCTCAAGGAACCAGCCACTCATTGATCTCATGGAACCAGCCACTCATTGATCTCATGGAACCAGCCACTCATTGATCTCATGGAACCAGTCGCTCATTGATCTCATGGAACCAGTCGCTCATTGATCCCATGGAACCAGTCTCTCATTGATCTCATGGAACCAGTCTCTCATTGATCCCATGGAACCAGTCTCTCATTGATCTCATGGAACCAGTCTCTCATTGATCTCATGGAACCAGTCGCTCATTGATCTCATGGAACCAGCAACTCATTGATCTCATGGAACCAGCCGCTCATTGATCTCATGGAACCAGCCGCTCATTGATCTCATGGAACCAGTCACTCATTGATCTCATGGAACCAGCCACTCATTGATCTCATGGAACCAGCCGCTCATTGATCTCAAGGAACCAGCCACTCATTGATCTCATGGAACCAGCCACTCATTGATCTCATGGAACCAGCCACTCATTGATCTCATGGAACCAGTCGCTCATTGATCTCATGGAACCAGTCGCTCATAAAAACTAACAACAGGAGCAAGGGCAGAACTCAGATTGAAAGTTGCACACTCATAATACACTAGTCACACACTCATAATACACTAGTCACACACTCATAATACACTAGTCACACACTCATAATACACTAGTCACACACTCATAATACACTAGTCACACACTCATAATACACTAGTCACACACTCATAATACACTAGTCACACACTCATAATACACTATTCACACACTCATCATACACTAGTCACACACTCATCATATACTAGTCACACACCAGAGACCAGCAGCATTAACTGCAAGGACACAGTTACACTAAACATTACCCGCTCTAACCTGCATGACTACAATATAAAAGTTAGCCAGGTCAGGACTCCCCAGCATCGACACTAGCCTCATGTAAAGCCAACTACGCAGGGCGGGGCATGTAGTGCTCATGCCCGACCATCGCCTCCAAAAGAGGCTCTTCTATGGTGAGCTTACAGAAGGGCATAGAGAACGCGGAAGTCCACGTAAGCGCTACAAGGGTACATTTAAAACTGCTTTGAAGGTTTTCGACAACGAACATGACTCCTGGGAAGCAGCAGCCAGTAACCGAGCCCACTGGCGCTCTATGATACGGAATGGCATAGCTGTCTGTGAGGCTAATAGACAACAGGCTGCCAAGTTAAAACGTCAAGCCAGGAAGGACCGTATCCAAAACCCTCCTGAAGGGACCCCATCCATCTCTTGGACGACATGCGGACGCCATCTTCGTGCCAAAATAGGGTTAATAAGCTACCAGTGGACACATGTGGCGGCCCAGCAAATATGATGAGAGTGGTCATCGTCGACCACGACGGACGAACAACAACACAATATAAAAGTTACAAGAAACACTTTCGGCATTAATAGCCATACTAACCCGATACACCACCGGTATTGAAAGACACAATAGCACTACACACATCATGACTTAACGACACAGCTCAAACGTTAACAAACACATGGACACGACACACAATGAGGCCAGTTAAAAACAAAATACATGGCTGATTGAGATGCTTAATCACAATTTTTATCTCAATTGTCATGGACACATTGGGCATGTGATGTCGAGATTGGAATATTCCTATTTGATGTTTGGGCATTCAGGGCGCCCATACAGCAGTTCTGTATTTAAGGCCTACATTTCTTTAAAAATATATACTTAAGTATTATTTTAAAAAGCCTTTTCTTTTTAAATGTACTTTGTGCCATATTCAGCATCATTACTTTCTAATGCCATCCTAACGTGACTACAACATCGTCTTCATCTACATAATAACAATTTATAGAATTGTTTCGATAGTTTTGTATTATACGTTTTACAAATTAATTCAAACAACATAAATAAAAGTAAAATACCCCCCCCCCAAAGCTTGTGATCTTTAAAACCTATTTCTCTATACTCTATGGCTATAATTAATTTGGTTTGTAAGTAGCAATTGTTTTCAGACGAACATAAAACCAATAAGAAAGAACGCCTCTCGGTTAATAAATAAATAACATTTTCATGATGCAAACCATTACATAGTCCGTTATGAAAAAGCCTGGAAAAAAGACATGACGTGGTTATGATGAAAAAGTAAATGACAACTTTATGTGATCCCCTGAGTTCATCTTTACCGAAATGCAGACAGGGAGCACGGTAATACAATACGTAACGACACGGAGAGAACTCCAAATGACAGGTGCATGTTTAATAGAAATCGCATTCAATTTCCAACCAATGGCGTTGCTTGCCCGTAATTGGTCCGTGCAGATAGCCGTATTATGGTCGCCTACTCAACCGTTATCTCAGGGACTCGTAGGAAGGAAGCCGTCCATTACAATACGATCTGTCAAACTAATGGTCAATTTTTGGTCATATGTGCACAGGAAACAGATCACGTGGGCAAGACGAGGTCTGTTGTAGTTAGGTTGGGATGGTGGCAATGGCTGTGAAGGGATTGGAGTGTCATGTGGAACAAAAATTGTATTGCATGCATAATGTCGACCTAGTTGTACAGATTATACCAATATTTTATTAGAAATATCAACAAGGAAAACAAAAGTTCTAGTTAGAGGCTATAAATAATGTCTAACAAACATGTCTTTAAGTAAAACAATTACTGAATATTATGACAATTATCGCGAGAAATGTGTCTAAAAGACAGTGTTGTCAGGAATGAACTAAGCGGGAAATGTGTCTAAAAGACAGTGTTGTCATGAATGAACTAAGCGGGAAATGTGTCTAAAAGACAGTGTTGTCAGGAATGAAGGACTCAGATAAAATCAGACATCTTGACCAACAGCTGACTTATTGGCCGTTAAATTACGTGAAAAATCATACGTTTCAAGAAACTAATAAAGTGTTTGTTTAACTTCTTTGGTTTTTTCTTAGCATCTTGAAAAATCTAAAGCAAACTAATCAAGATTTCCCAAATAAATAGTTATTTTTTTAAAAAGCACAAATAAGTCATTTCCTTTCTATCAAGGTGTATCAAACTAAGTTGTTTCTGAAGCTGTCAATTTTTAATTGATTTAAAAGATAAAACCTGC
Source organism: Ampullaceana balthica (assembly GCA_944989445.1). Taxonomy (NCBI): domain Eukaryota; kingdom Metazoa; phylum Mollusca; class Gastropoda; family Lymnaeidae; genus Ampullaceana; species Ampullaceana balthica. Next base: position 1,034,757 of record CALYLW010000090.1, read on the forward strand.
CTTTTTAAAATCTCACTAAAATCGTTTCAATTCTCGGTTACATGCCATTGACGGATTAAACGGATATATAAAATAAACGACAAATCTGTGATTTAATAGAGAGCATGAAAACGTACCTCCGTTATAACCGCATTGCTATGTCATGATTGTGTCCGACTACTTAGAATTTCTGTATTGGATAGAAGTATTATTGATAATAGACACAAGAAAAGAATTTTTAAATTATTTTAATTGAAGACATACTTTGCTTAATGACCGTAAAACAATCATTGGTAGAGATGCATCATTTACAACACCGAATACAACATCTTGACTTGGACAAAAATTATATGTATTAAATGACACTACTTTGTTGAACAAATAAGACGGAGGTGGAATGGAGAATGGCAAAACTAGGGCAGATATCTGTGGAAATGATAATGGAAGAACTAGGGCAGATATCCGAGGTGGAATGCATAATGGCAGATCAAGAGTAGATATCTGAGATTGAACAAACAAGCAGTTCAAATGGAATGATTGTCTCTATTTTCCACGACATATTCCATTTTATCTAAACTTAGATCAACCAATCAAATCGCTCCCTTGTTCCGTCTCTTCCTGAGTAACGATTAAGTAAACAACCTAACCATTGTGTGAGCAGAGACATCTGGTCAAAGTTCAAGGACAATTGGGCCATATCGGGACATTACATTATGGGGGATAAACAACCAATGAATAATAGCAATAAATCTGCTGCTTGGAGGATAAATGACTGAGGTTAAATGTCTATCAATGGATGTTTGTATGTAAAGCTGATCAGCTGGGAGAGTAAATGTCAATGTACTGGAGATTATTACGCACTTTAATTCAAGAAAAAATATAAGTCATTTTCAAGAATTAAAACAAAAAACAAAAAAAAACTAAGAAGAAAAATAAATAAATAAAACACTTAAATCTCCAGCCCAAAGTGCGCCTGCACGAACATTGAGATCACCATCAACTAATCAGAGTTAATAATAACAACCAACGTAATGAATCTAATACTTATACAGGAACTTTCTTTATCTTTCTGAAACGAATCTAAAGCTAATTTGTTATCTATCTCTCTCTCTCTCACACACACACACAGACAGAGGGAGAGATGGAGAGAGAGAGAGACACACACACACACACAAATACTGCAAAACTAGGTTTTTTAACGATTCATGGAGGTGTGAAACGTAAAGATTTGTCTAAATTTCGATTTTGATTTTTAACGCAATTTCCTATGGGGAAAATAGCGTTTATATATTTTAAATTATGTCCTGTCTGTTCGAGCTTTGAACAGCAACTCCTCATGAACCATACGAGATAGAGGGTTCAGGTCTTTTGAAATTATGTTAAGAGGTCCCAAAAATGTACCAGGGCCCCAAAAACAAATTCCAAAAGGTTTACTGGATTTCCTGGAAAATCCATATAAAAACTAAAAAATATCAGTATTTTGTCAATTTCTCGCCAACCATAAAATCTATCGGATTGAAACAAACGGCAAACGATAGCTAATAATATTTAGAACAATTTTGGAAGAGGAATTTTTGAAAAATCTCTTTTCATTCGACTCCCGTAATTTTAGCAGCTATTTGTATATAGTAATTGTTTTGCTTTCTTTCAGAATTATTGATTTGAAGTGACTTTTAATGAATATATAAAATAATTTCCCTTGAATAAAAAAATCGGAAATTCTTTGTTGGAAATTGGGTTTAAATACTCATTCGAGTTTTTATTAACTTTGTGTGTGTGTGTGTGTGTGAGTGTGTGTGTGTGTGTGTGTGTGTGCACGATTACCATAATTCCATCTATACTTCGTATACTAGAAAGTAAAAAAAGAGCTGCAAGATTTACTTTTGGTGAATCTTCACAATTGATAAGAGTAACACCATTAGATAAAACACTAAACTTAGAAATACTAGTGGATGGGAAGTACAAAGATTACCAACGTTCTTATACAGAAGGCAATAAAACACAAATATATTCTAATGCAACCCTCAGAAAGACAAAGGGATAAAAACACTATTCTTATTTCGTATGAAAGAATAAACACATACAAATTATTTTTCTTCCCGTCTGGAATTGGGACGGGAATGGTTGCCTGATCAAACAAGGAAAACCAACACATTATCAACATTGAAAGCTCTAATAAAAATGCAAGTCTAGTCTAGACATAAACCATGAATAAAGGTAGGACGAAATAATCTTTTGTAATGGTGTCAGCGTCTATAATTTATAAGATAACATAATAATCTTTAGATAAGTTGGCGATTCTAGTATAGTTAAAGCATTTTTTCTAACATAAACAATTTTATAAGAAGTTTGTTCTTTGCCGCCTAAAATCCTCCTTGTATTATAAGCGTGTAAGATTTCAAGTTTCTCTGTAACGGGAAGTCAGTGAAACTGTATGTGGCCAAACGAGAAAACCTAATTATGAAGTTAAATAAAGTCATTTAATAGTTAATTATACTTTAAATAGTTTTCAATATCAATATTTTCCAAGCAGAAATATGCGATTAATTTTTTTTTAAATGACAAATAAAAGTATAATTAGTAAACGGAATTTATTTTAAAAATCGGTTGATTCAGAAGCAATGTTATTCAAAGGATGTCATTAGCGTCAGAGATTTATTTTCTCCTTATTAAAATCATGTAAGTTAAGGCATGTAAAAAGAAATCACAAACATTAAGAGTCTCCGCTATCTCTTCACATTGAAATATTTGCTATGATTTATCAAGTATTTGGGACATTAAACGTTCTCAACGAATGTTTGCTAACAAGTTATTTTATGTTCAAGTTGTTCAGAGTTTCTGTCATTTCTATGGATGTATTGTTTACGCGTTATGTACAATTTTTGTAAAGTCTTAAATTGTGTTATTGGATTGTCACTTTATTTAAGAAGAATACTATACAATTAATCCATACAAATACCGTATACATTCGTCTATAAGTAGATCTCCTGTGTAAGTCGAGGGTAGCTTTTTGACCAACAATCATGAAATATGCTTTGACCCGTAGATAAGTCGAGTGTAAAACTTGAAGTTCGAAATTCTGTGAGTTTATAATTTTGTGACAGATCCTGTAACAATCAAACCGTGACGGTCCTTGCTTAGTTTTGAAAAAAGATCAGATTTGACATCAATAATATTTTGTAATTTTAATTCAAATTTAGACATGCAGGTACGTAAAGCAGAATAAAAGTTTACATACCAGAACGCTCACGACTTTGAGACTGGTTAATCTTCCGTTTTAATTATCAAGGTATGTTTTCTACGTCTATCAAAGGACTATAATAATTGTAATAGTAACACGGCGTAGTCCATTGTTTACATCAATGGCGTTTTGACGTCACCGCCGCATTTTTTGTTACCTCTCGGGCTATTACATGAATTTTACCTTAACGATTTATCACGTAGCGTTTTATTATCAAAATAACGTTTGGCCTCTTTTAAAGAAAGTCGTTTTATTAAATGGTAATTTACTATTTGCATGGGAAATTATTTCGCCCAGTCTGTAACAGAAAAATAAACAATAACATTATGTTTCAAAACAGTCTACACAAAATATTTTCTCTGTGTGGTGATTTCATGGAGGCATAGTTCCCATCTTTCAAACATACCCCACAATCTTCCCTCCTAACCTCCGTTCTTCCAATCCTCTAAACACGAAATCTTAACCATATGTTCTGTATTTCCTGATTGTTTATCTGCAAATCTTGGACTTAATGTAACAGTAATAACTATATGGTTGGCATCTACCCTTGCAATGAACTCATCCTAATCCTATGATTATGATACTATGATAATAAATGGTTGATTGATTCTTCCTGCCAGACTGGCTAAGCTGCAAAACAAAATTAATCAAAGACCTCATAATTTCAATCAGATGAATAGGTGTATTTCCTAAATTTAATGAGTGTGTCTTAATAGTTAACTCCCTTCCATTCCCTTGATGACGTCATAGTGGAATGCAGATTTCATGCTGTTCAAACTGAAGTATGTAGGTCAAGGTAAAGGTGAACCTGAAAATGGACGCTACAAGAAGAAGATTTCCTCAATGAATAGTAGATATCAAGAATAAACCGTATAGAAAAAAAGAGGTAGCTTGAATGTGGATTCCGGAGACAAAACAGGTCGATAACAGTTGTTTAATAATTTCAATTACTGAAGTATTAGAACAAGTCTGTCTACACTCTAAGTAGTGCACTGCTTTAAGAGCAGCTTCATGATATTGTCTCGGGACCAGATGCTGTACACACTTTGCATAGATAGTATGTATACTCTTACCGACAAAGTTGATCCACATTTTATTGGAATAAAAATATTGGTAGTGCATGGTGGCGCGTTTATGCAAACATTTGTTATAACAAACTAGCAGACCCATCGTGCGTTGCATCAGTAAAAAGGAATACATATAGATTAAAAAAAAGAAATTACATTAAGGGTCACCGGGCCTATCAGTTTAACATTTGAATTTCGAAAATCTGTTCATTTCAATCAATTTCATAACAAATATATGTATCTATATTTCTCAATATAGTGTAAAATTGAATGGGGAATACAATATTAAAAGTTTGGTAAAAAACACATTTAGGGCCCCCAGCCCCGAGGAAATGGACATTATGAGTTCTCTGCCTATAGTAATTTAAAATAGGCTCTTAAGTTTTTATATATCGAGTTTGGTCAAAATCCAGTTATTTTCTCATTATCTAACAATTAAACTAATTTTTATATAGCTAATATAAGGACACAATACATTGAGGGGCCGCCGGACCCATTCGGTTCAAGATGTACATTTTATAAACCTGTGCATTTAAATTCAGTTTCATCATGGATATATTTCTCAAGATCTTTACAAACTGAGTGGGAAGTAATATCTTAGAGTATACAAAAAAAAGAGAAGACATTTTGGGCCCCCAGCCCATTCGATTTAAGATGTAAATTTCAAAATGCTGTTGATTTTAATTCAGTTTCATCATGGATATATTTCTCAAAGATCGTTAAAAATAGAATGGCAAATAGTATCTCAAACATATACGAAAAAAAGACATTAATTGGACATTAGAAGTGCAGTGCTCTTTGTTATATCTTAATATGGGCTACCAAGTTTTTATATACAAAGTTTGGTTAAGATTCATTCATTTGCTCAGTAGCTAACGCATAAACTAATTTTTATTTAGCTCATATAAGCAAAAAATGACATTAAGGGCCCAGGGCCCATTTAGTGCAAGATGTCAAATTCAAAACATTTATTTATTTCAATCAATTTCATAGTGGATATATGTATCTATATTTCTCAAGTTTTAAATAATTGAATAGGGAATAACATTTTAAACGTTTATAAAAAAATACATTTTGGCCCCCAGCGCCGAAGAAATGGACATTAGGAAATTAGTCCCCTATAGTATTTCAATATTGGCCACCAAGTTTTTTTTATACAAAGTTTGGTTAATAGCCATCGATTTACCTAATAGCTAACGCTTAAACTAATTTTTATATAGCTCATATAAAAAATCATATACTGGGCCCCCGGCGCCCCATGAGTGTTAAATTTTGCAAAAAAAAGTAGCGAGCGACCCTCTTGAGAGCGTACTCAAAAGTCTCCGAAAGTTTCATAGCGATCGGATGAATGGTTTCGTCAGCTATAAAGGACATTCACACACACACACACACACACGCACACACACACACACACGCACACACACACGCACACACACACACGCACGCACACGCACACACTTACGCACACACACACACATACGCACACGCACACCAGACACACACGCGCACGCACACGCACACACATACACACATACTTTGATTTATATATATAGAGATATTTGCAAAGATAAACGAGCGGCATACATTATATTATACTAACGCTTTAAAAAGTCTTTCGCTGAGCTAACAGGGAAAATATGATGGGCAGCAAAAATATTTATTTACCTGGGAATTAACAAATAAAATCTGGCTACAGAGAACAACAAGATTTTCAGTGGGAAATACTTTCACTGATAATTTCTTTAAGTTTCTTCCCTATAACGATCTGATTAGACTCGTGGAACGTTTGGTGTGGCTACGAGCTTATAAAACTAACCCACAACAAAATAATAAAATAATTCTAATTATTTTAAATAATAGGGAAAGAATTTGAAGGGATTTAAAAGAAGAATAATGACATTTTTAAAGCTATGAATTGTAACAATAATGTTAAATTATTTATTATAATTTTCTATTTATTAAATTTAAAACTTTATTTTGAAATTTGTGTCGCCACAACGAATTTATTGTTATAAATTGCTGTCAGAAACTTTGTTCAAGTTGCTTACATTTTTAAAAACTTTGATTGACGTTTGCTTGAATGGAATGTCAAGCAAATGTATATGTGTGTCTATATTAAATTAGATGTATATATTTGAGTGTTTCTGAATATATGAACATTCTTTATAAAAAAACACATTTACTTTCTCGTCAGTGATACGTTAATCTCGTCACGCTATCATTCATGCCTCGAGATCTCGTTTTGTGGGTAAGGCCCACCTGAACCAACGCACATGTTAGCAGTTAAATGTAAATGTAGCGTCAGGGGCACAGCTAACTTCTCACATTTAAGTTTAAATGTAGTGTCAGGGGCGCAGTTAACTTCTCACATTTAAGTTTAAATGTAGTGTCAGGGGCGCAGCTAACTTCTCACATTTAATTTTAAATGCATTATCAGGGGCGCAGCTAACTTCTCACATTTAATTTTAAATGCATTATCAGGGGCGCAGCTAACTTCTCACATTTAATTTTAAATGTAGCATCAGGGGCGCAGCTAACCTCTTACATCACACTGTTGAGTCGTGTCTGTCATCATCAAGGTATTGATGGCTCTATTTAATATGATTACTTTACTGCTTTGCCAATGCACTAGAGACATAAAGAATTTGTGAGTGGGGCCGACATGCACTTGTGAGTGGGAGATACTAAAGTTGTGAGTGGGAGAGACATTTAGATTTGAGTGGGAGATACTAAAGTTGTGAGTGAGAAAGAGGAAACGCTGTGAGTGAGAAAGATGAAATGTTGTGAGTGAGAAAGAGGAAAAGTTGTAAGTGAGAAGAAAAGTTGTGAGTGAGAAAGAGGAAAAGTTGTAAGTGAGAAAGAGAAAAAGTTGTGAGTGAGAAAGAGGAAAAGTTGTAAGTGAGAAAGAGAAAAAGTTGTAAGTGAGAAAGAGAAAACGTTGTGAGTGGGAAAGAGGAAAAGTTGTGAGTGGGAAAGAGGAAAAGTTGTGAGTTGGAAAGAGGAAAAGTTGTGAGTGGGAAAGAGGAAAAGTTGTGAGTTGGAAAGAGGAAAAGTTGTGAGTGGGAAAGAGGAAAAGTTGTGAGTGGAGAGACGTGTAACGTTGAGTGTGAGATTCAATGAAGTTTAGTTATCGAAGCAGAAATTAAAATATAGCGACAAGTAGGCAGATAAAGAGATGGCTTATGCTTTCACATTAGGGCTGTTATAGATTAATTTAAATTTAATCGTTAACTTTTGAAAAAATTAACGATTAATTAATCGTTAATTTCGATTAAAGCCAAAAATTGACATTTATGGTGTCATAAGTAACATTTATTTAACGTACTTGTCGAAAATCGAAATAACACTGGAATGTCTTCTTTATATGACATCTTTTTAAAAAAATGCAAACAGACAAGTGTATTGACATTATCTGGTTCAAGTGATGAGCGGGTCTTATTGACGATATCACCAGTCGAGTTGAATAATCGTTCACAAAGCTTTAGATTGTCTCAGCTGAAGTTTTTGATACTGAAGTGGATGTTTGGTTTGCAGGTGATTTGAAAGCGAAATGTTAGAACCAGGGTAGCAATGTTCCCTTTAAGCAGTGCGGCTACGCAGATATTAGACCGACGCCACGCAGGAGTTTAGAATCACCGTGCAGCAAATTTTGTAAAATGTTGCACAAAAAATGGACGTTGTGCAACTTTTCACACGAGTTTTTTTAAACTTTGAACACGAATCAACGAAGCTTAGACTTGGAGGGAACATTGCATGGTAGGCAAACGATTTCTCTAAATGGACACAATAACCTTTATCAACATTTTGAACATTCGCGTCAGTCAATAGTTTAAAACTAAAATGTTCGTGTAATCGTCCGGAAATTAGTTTATATTTATCGGCCGAAATATTTTACTTTTTGACTTCAAGTACATTTATAAGTGGTGGGTCGATTAATCGTTAAACATTTTTTAATCGTTAATCATTTTTAACGATTGATAGAGAAATTAATCGTTAATTTCCGCAGCCCTATTTCACATACAGACGATTTTGTTTAATATCAAAAGCTTATTCTTATGTTATTTCAATTTAAATTTAATCACATCTGTGAAATTGAATTGCAATTTATCTTCTTTACATCGATACACTAATACTTCAGGATACACATCTTTATGAAAGAAAAAAAATCTGTTGCGGCCGGAAGTAATCCGTAGTGATAAAAACATCAAAGGAAGATGGTCAATTGTTATAGAACCGCTCCCTGAGAAAATGTTTTTAAGTGAGTTTGATAGACAAAGGAAAAAGTTTCCATTTTTGTGGCAGACACTTGTGGTAGGAGGATTTCATCACTGGCGGCCTAGTGCTCGTGGAGAAAAACTATGATTGACAGTGGAGTTCTGATTAAATTACGAGGAGTAACTGAGGTCAAATTTAGTTAAAATAAAATAAGGGTTCAACAAAACTTTAATAAAAAATTAAGTGCTTTTTAAAAAAAATGAAACATAAAGTTTTGTTTGTTACAGAGTATTTACTGAGCATCATTTGTTTCTTTTAAAATTACATCATGAAACGCAAGATGCTCCAATTAAAATGATTTTTAAAAAATACGCTGTATGGACCCAAACGAGCTTATATGATAATTTTAAGAAAAATTATATATTTTTTCTAAATAAAACAATAACTGCTTAGCTTTCAGTTTTAACAAGCGAAGACGTTTGGTCGAATATGTTCATCAGTACCAATAAGTATTATTAGTAGGGGCGCACCAGATTTCGGCTCCGGTTCCGGTGAATCCGCAATCCGGCTATTTTGACAAATCCGGCCCCGGCCCAATTTTGCTGGATTTTGCAATAGCACACTGGCACTTCTCATTGGCCATTTTTTATGCCAATTTTGCTCGTCCTCTTTTTCCATCTGACAATTATGGTAACCCTACTGTTAACTCAACAATTGTTTTTGTGGTAATCAAAGGGAAATAGCAAAATGACGTTGCTAGATTTACCGCTAACAGACATGCAGACAGACACATAGAATAGCAATTTAAATAATAGCGTTTAGTAAAAAGCGTTTTTATCCCTATCTATCTGAATTATTCGATATTTTTGCGTTTTTAAAATTTTTAAATCCTTTATATTAACTCGTGGCGTCTGCTTGATAGCTTAATTGCTTGTTGTAAAAACTTTGGATCAATTTTTAACCGACTTCCCGTATCATATCGAGCTGAAATTTTGCAGGCAGACTCGTGGCGACGATAAAAATGATCTGTCAAAATTTCACATCGATCGAAAGTACTGTTATTATATTCATGAATTTTTAGATTATCTCTATGTTTCTCTATGTAACTTGTAAATGTGTGTGCTAGAATGTCGTGGTGCGTATTATATTGAACAACATTTTTAATATTTTCCTGTCGCGCGGTGCAGTGCGTATTATATTGAACATACTTTTAAAAACATATATTCCCGATCTGTAAATGTTTTTGCTAGTCTGTCGCGCCGTGCGCATTATATTAAACATGTTTTTATAACCCCTTTCCCTTGATCAAATCCAGCTGAATTTTAGCAGGCAGACTGTAGTAGTTATTTTTACTATCAATCCTTTATATATGAGACATAACTAAAAAATTTTGATTGTTTGATTGTCGTGCGATGCGTATTTTATGAACATATTTTTACTTATGTCTCGTATATAAAGGATTTATAGTCAAACATTTTGTGTTTACGGTTTTGTTTTATTGCAAGTTAGAATTTAATGCCCAGTGTATTATTGCTAGTTTGATCTTCTTTCTTCTATCCTTTTGTGTTTCTAGATTTAGCAATTAACCTCTGAGATCTAGTGATAGGAAGAAATGAAAAATCGTATGTAGCTAAAATTATTGAATTGAGGTATTATAAATTTAATGTAGCATTTAATTTAAATTTTAAATAATTGTATTTTAATTACATATAAAACAGATTATAAAATAATAACTTAACTACCTCAAAAATAACATAATTAAATCGCACGTTATTAGGTTACAATCTACACAACCAAAGTATTAGCATTTCTCTTTTCAAATGACAACAAAAAAATTAAATTAAAAACGCTAACATTACGTAATCTAAGATTCTACATGTTTGCAAAAAATATCAAAGTGCGGTGAAGGTAAGCAACTTTGCTTACACTCCAAATATTGTTTTGTTTTCAAAAATATATACTAACTTAACTTAAATTTTGAAAATTATTTGTTTTTATTTATGTATGCAGGAATCTCACCAAAATTTAATTTTTGAGAATAATTATTTTAAAGTATAAAATACCACAATATGTCGGTAAAAATTAGGGAACCGTTAGCCAGCGTGAAGTTTGAGGTCACCTGCGCCTACATTTCCGGTCTCTAACGTTGAACTGATAACACCAGGCAGGCGACAGGTGGACCTCAAGGAGTTGTGAGTTTCCGTTCAACTTGTGGCAGATTCTTAAACTTGTTCTTGCTTCAAAATATATTTTTTTTTATAATTCAAACAAACATGGCCAGTCTATTTAACATGGCCAATTTCTAAACATGGCCAGTCTATTAACATGACTGGGCTCTAAACATCGCTAGACTCTAAACATTGCTAATTTTTAAACATGGCTAATTTCTAAAAAGAGGCTAATCTCTAAACATGGCTACTTTCTCAACATGGCTAGTCTATAAACATGACTAATAGATAAACATAGTTAGTCATTAATCATTGCTATACTCTAGAGTCTAGACATAGTTAGTCATTAAACATTGCTATACTCTAGAGTCTAGACATAGCTAGTCATTAAACATTGATATAATCTAGACATAGCTAGTCATTAAACATTGATATACTCTAGACTCTAGACATAGCTAATCTCAAAACATTGAAAGCCTCTAAGCATAGCTTGTCTATAGGCATGGCTAGTCTATAAACATAACTAGTTACTAAATATATATTATCTCTTAACATGGCTAGACTCTAAACATTGCTAATCATTTGTGAAGTCGGAAGATGAGCGAAGTTAAAAGTAATACAGATATAACTAGACAGAATCACCGTTGACGGCTGAAATACCAGAGTGAATAAAACATGGAAGATTTTAATTGTAGATAAATTATTGATGCAGCTAACACTAAACTAATGTCAACAGTCAAATAAGATGGCAAAGAGGAGTAGCTTGGATATTTCAAAGAGGAGTAGCTTGGATATTTCAAAGAGGAGTAGCTTGGATATTTCAAACTCGGGGACAAAACAGCTGACGCCCCAACACGTTAAACTCATAGCTTTGGTTTGTTCTCACGTTATTGCGTAACGTTGTTAGCCTAATTTCTGCGTCCCTGTACCTTGGCGCCTCGGGAATTACCTACACCTTTCCCCCCTAAAAATCTGGGATGGCAGAACCAAAGAAATTTCTTGTCTATCCCCATTTGAATTTTCAAAAAATGAACTATAAAATTAAAGGTATCTTTTTGTAATGATAGAGCCGAGTGCTGATGAAATACTTCTCCCGTGCAGTGCTGCCAGTGACAATTTTCGGAAAAATCCTAGCCAACATGTCGAAAAAAACCTAGATCCGAAAGAAAAAACCTAGACATGCTAAAAATAAACAAATATGACGTCATAAACCCCCCCCTCCAAAAAAAAACAAAAAACAAACAAACAAACAAACAAAAAGCCGTATTTCCTATTTAAAAATTGGCTTGTTTCAAATCATTTTATTGTCATTTAATTGTGTATTTAGTGTGAGCTACAGTCTAATATCGTAACTCACGCGAAGCCATTTAAAACGTCATTAACTAAATTGTAAGCAATCAAATATTTAAGTAAAACTTTTGTTTTAAGTTGCGCTTTATTTGATGTGACGTCACAGTTCTTAAACATCCCCCCTCCCCCTTATCACACGTATCACTAAAGTATGATCCCCCTCCCTCCGCCCCCCCCCCAGATGCATGTCGTCATTTATAGACGGTCCCTAAGGTACCAGTATGTTCTACATAAGTATTTGTAAAATATACTTACATCTGCATTTATTCATCACTTATGTCATCTTCCTTATAAATGACAATATTATCAGCATTCTTGGAATCATTCTTATTTTATCTATTACAGACGCTCCTCTTATACAGAAGATTATTGAGTCTTACCCTTATCCATTCTTTATGTCTCGTCTTTTATTTTTATTTGAATTTTAAATATTGATAGAGTTTTGGTTCTCCTTGTTTGATCAGGCAACCCATTCCACATTCTGGACGGAAAGAACGACAATTTGTATGTGTTTGTTCTTCCATACAAAATAAGAAAAGTGTTTTTAAACTATGTCTATCTGAGGGTTGTATTAAGTTATCTTTGGATTATACCATGTATACATGAGAGAATATTCTCTCAACGCAGGCAGAATCAAATGGTAGAGCTGTTAAGTTTCTCATGACGTCTAATAAAATTGAATATTTTGGCTCATTCAAACTGTTTTATCTTTTACCAAATTGCTTCAGACAGATGGGACCGCAGCAGCGCCACCTTTTGAGTTTAGTTGGATAAAGTCATAGATATCATAATGTAACATGACAGAGCGGCTAAAAAAACTGTTTCCACCTAATGCTTAATACTATATTTGAAAAACCAAATTTATTTAGGATATTAATTGCATATATTTATTAATTTTGTACTTTAACACTGATAATTAATTTTGTAAAAGAAAAACCTAGATTATGGCTATTTTTAAAATAAAAAACCTAGAATCCTAGACAAGGTCGAGAAAACCTAAATCTAGGTTGAAAAACCTAACGCTGGCAGCACTGATCCCATGCATTAAATATGTGGACGCTAATGTGCTTCACTTTGGAATATACGACCTATATATCCTCATCTGCTTTTTAAAAGCCGCCACTTGTTTTACTGTTGATAATAGTTTCTGAATATATATATGTAGAAGTTTATGAATATATCTATCTAGACGTTTAAAGGAAATTAGATCGTCTGCCTTAAAAAAACCATTGAACAAAAAAAAATCAAAATATGTTTTTAAATAAGTCTTTGACTTTAATTTGTTTGTTGATTTTGTTTTTCTCCCTTGCGCAATTTTTTTCCTTGAATAATTATCCTCCTTTGAACACCCCACTGAATGCTGAGTGCCCCCCTCCCCGCGACCAGCTTTGATCTGCATGAAGATAAACGACATCTGCTCTTCTCACTCTCATTTTTAGACATGCAATTTCGTTTTATAACCAAATGTTTGCACGTTAGAGAGAAGACCCCATCAATGGTGACGATATCATAACTACAGTTCAATGCGTCTTGGTAACATCGCGGCCAACAAACGTGCACACACGGATGCACACGCACACGCGTACGCACACAAGCACGCACACATACATACATATATTGTTATTTATTTGTTTGTGGTGGGAAAGGTGTAGGTTATTTATATCCACTAAATCTTTGGTGGTTGAATTTTAACTTAGAAATTCCGCCTTAGACATTATGTTACAATTACCTAGTCGATGAAATTAAAATTGTTTTATTTTGTGTTATATCTAATATACATCAAATTGTTTATGTGAATCGGATAATAAGCTTTAGAATGGCATGATGCTAAATAGAAAACAAAAATGTTGTTAATTAAATATATATTTTTTCAATTATATATTTTCTTTTTAATTATTAAAGATTTGGTACAAGCAGAGCCGTCTTTACACCATTTTGGGCCCCCGGGCAAAGAAATAGTGTTGGGCCCCTCCCCCGCAAAAATAAAAATAAATAATAAATATAAATAAACATATTCCCATGGGGCCCCTATGCTCGTGGGCCCCCAGGCAAATGCCGATGGGCCTATGCGTTAAGACGGCCCTGGGTACAAGGGAAAGTTCCCTAACCAAATGTCTAGTTTGATTTTATTGGAGAGGTATGTCAGGAAAATATAATAATGTTTTATTCTTCTTATATTCTAACTAAAGACAAAAGTAACCGCCCCTTGTCTGATCTGTGCGCTAGCTGTTGTATCTAAACTTGATGATAACACACAGAATTAAAATTTCTTATTTCTGTTCCTTTTGTTTCGTTTTTTTACTTTAGAAGTTTTCAGTGAGATATCTACTTCATGAGGTCTCAACATGAGTTCACTCACCACTTAGATTTGTCACTTACCACATTCACAGGCTGAGTTTACCATAGAGCAACAAATATTTTCTGAGAAACACTTGCCATGAAGCTAAAAATTATGATATATTAGTTACAGTATATATTGATTGATATAGCTCTCTTAGCCATTATCAATAGGCCTAGATGAATAGATTTAACAACATTTTGACAAGAAGTCAATTACAATGATGTGTGAGCCATAATGTAAGGACATTTTTTTCATGATGGAACGGGGAAACATATAAAATATTACGTCACATTATTATCTAGGTCTCTGAAATAAATTAAAGTCCTTAAGTTACAGTATTACGATAACACAAAGCTAATGTTAAATTTTTTTTCAAACGATTTTTAAGACAGGAAATTTGATGGACAAACTTAAAGATTTGACACTTTGGTGTTGATTATTTGTTTTGTTTCCTATACATTTATACTAATTCGGTCTTCATCTCAACAGTGGCGTAGCTAGGGATTTGTAGGAATTTGGGGGCCTTGTGACTTTGCCTATTTGGGGGGCCCTGAATACATTGCGGTGGTGTAATATTTAATGTAAAATATTTTTACGACACTCCTTTGGGGGCCCCCCTCAAGAAGGGGGGCCGGGGAACTTTCAAATTCGGACCACTCACCCTCCCCTAGCTACACCACTGCCTCTCAAAATAGCATTAAAATAATTTAGCTCAAAGTAATATGCGAGTCTTAAATACTGGTCGTTAGTAGAGTGAGCTGATCTTTATGCTTTTGAATCTGATTTTTAAAAATAAATATATCGCTGTTCTGAATGTCTGTCAATATCTGTGGGACCTTTCGTCTGTCTCCGTTGTCGCTCTAGATATTTATCATTGCAATTACTGCTTAGCTGTTACTGAAATTTCCTCATTCTCATCATCAACTGAACTGAAATACTTTTATTCTCATCATTAACTAAATTGAAATTCTCTTATTTTCATCATGAACTAACTATGAACTTCTTGACGTGCTGCAGCGCGCAGCCCTCACGTTTGAAGATAGAACTTCTAGAGATACAGACATTACAGTCTGCGCAGTAGCTCGAGTTTGTGCTGGCAGGGCCGGGACAAGAAATATAACGTCATTTTACAAAAACACTATATAATATATAATATACATATAAATAATATCAATGCCACACCACCGTATAAAGAAGAATATTGCCACGCTCCGTCTCCCTTCTCCCAGCATTGGCTACTGTGCCAACAAAAAGTATAAACACATTATTTGACATTTGATTCGCCTTGCTTATCCACGCCCTTCCTAAAAAGCTAGATGAACTAATTACCTTTACCTCTTTCAAAATTACCCCACATATTACCTGGACGATCTTCACACGTTTATATAAATACACTATTTCATACTTGTTTTTTTTCACAATTACTGAGGGATGAGATCACTTACACCTGACTTTCGAACCGACCTTTAAGCGTAGTGACGTCAGTGCAGTGCAATAAAAATGACCCCACTAGCAGGTAACTGGGCACGGATGAGATAAAGCGTGTTGAAACTGAAAGGTTAAACAGGTGCAGTGCCATAAGCAAGCATGGCGCATGCGTAGTGGGGGTGTTAGCGCGTGCAGCAGACTGAGAAGATCTCCAGGTTAAATCGGTTCAGTGCCTTCCATCCATGGTGCCTTCTAAAACATAATATAGGCAATGCCATACACAACATTACGTTATATCAAAATCTTGGGATGGTGCAAGTGCTTGGGAGGGGTATAACGTAATACAGTATAACCTTTTGCCTACGAAGGGCTTGGTTTGGAGATTATGCCAAAAATAAACCACTTGGTAGCCGACATGGCGGTGTGGGAGTTTAGGAATGCAATTATAATGTACCTCACCTACTTGGAATTTTTAAATTAATCGAACGAGGGGTAAAAGCGTCAAGATTATTTATTTGACTATCAGATTATTTCCTCCAGTCACTTTCTTCAGTCATTCTCCCAATTCAATTTTAGCCATTCATAGTTTTCAATCACTTACTCAAGTCTTGTTTTCAATCACTTACTCAAGTCTTGTTTTCAATCACTTACTCAAGTCTTGTTTTCAATCACTTACTCAAGTCTTGTTTTCAATTCATTTTCTCCATTCATATTTTCGTCTCATTTTCTCTAATCAGGTTCATGAATAATGAGGACCATCATGTTCTCGAATCAGAATCATCATGCATTTCATGTTCTACACCTATGTTCCCTCAACAAGATCTGCAAGCTTCTATGTCCTCCAACCATATCCTCACGCACGCTGTTCCTATAATATTAATCTAGATTGTGTCCCATAATGTAGAAACATTTTATTTAAGAATCCTATATAAATCATCTCATGTTGAACGCTTGTCGAGAAAGAAGATTTTAAAATTATAAACTGCTCAACAGTCATGAGCCGACAAACATTGGTGACAGTAAGGCATCTACTAATTTTACTTATTACCAAAACCAGCATTAACACCCTTATTAAGAAGTGCAATTAGTTATCTCTTGCAGGAATATTCTTTGAGCGCCTGTTGATGACAGAGTTTCGTTTATGTATACATGTATATTGAGGAATTCTATTCAGTGGATTATCCGTCGCTAAGAATGATTGCATCTATTCCACTTAAAATGTCACTTTGACGATAAGAACTGAAATGCACATATCAAACTTAAAACTCACCCCTTTCCACGCAGGTCACCTTTATCGTCTTGCCAAGCCCTCCCCTATTTATCCCGTGAATATTCGCCCTATGCCTATTTAACTGCTGTGGGTGTCACAGTTTCCTAAAATCATCAATTCTCAGTCGTCAATCTATGCGGCTGATTTCAGACGTCAGAAGGGCAGCAACTCAGCGAGAGTTGTCTTCTTATCACCACTCAGTGCTACTAAAACAAACACGTCGAGTGGGCGGGCAGGAGTGGTTTTGACATAAGTATCAAAGAAGGCAGTTTGACCTGCGCATCATAATATACAGATGTAGGAAAGGTATTGCTCTAGTGGAAGAATGCAATGATTGTCTTCATCGTTTATGTAACAGCCACTTGTGGTGTGGCGATGAAAGAATTTATAATCTGTTTTATGTATTTAGAAAGTAAGACAAATACCCTCACAGTAGTGTCATTGCAGGAAAGTCACAAACAAATAAAAATGTAAAAACAACTTTATTCGTTGATGAACTTCTGATAATGAGCACTTCCAGTGATAAGCACTTCCAGTGATGAGCACTTCCAGTGATGAGCACTTCCAGTGATGAGCACTTCTAGTGATAAGCACTTCTAGTGATGAGCACTTCTAATAATGAGCACTTCTAATGATGAGTACTTCTAGTGATGGGCTCTTCTAATGTTGAGCACTTCTAATGATGAGCACTTCTAATCATGAGCACTTCTAATGATGAGCACTTCTAATGATGAGCACTTCTAACAATGAGCACTTCTAATAATGAGCATTTCTAATGATGAGCACTTCTAATGGTAAACACTTTTAATAATGAAAACTTCCAGTGATGAACACTGTTAATGATGAGCACTTCCAGTGATGAACACTGTTAATGATGAGCACTTCCAGTGATGAACACTGTTAATGATGAGCACTTCCAGTGATGAACACTGTTAATGATGAGCACTTCCAGTGATAATCACATCTTATAATTAGCACTTCCAGTGATGAGCACTTCTAATAATGAGCACTTCCAGTGAGGAGCACTTCTTTTGATGAGCACTTCTAATGATGTAATCTATATTACAAATTACATAGCAGTGTGCACTATATGGAAGTGACTACTGTACCTACCCATTATAATGCTCTATAGTCTATAAAATGCCAATATTCGGAGTCACTTTGAATTCTGGACATTTACAATTTTTTTGGAAAACAACATTTTTGATTAGTTTATAGTGTACACATTTTGATCAACAGATCAGCGACACTTCAGTAATAAAACCATTAAACTTTCCTAAAACATCATCTCCAGTGATGTCAGCGTTCACTGTCACTGTCCAAAGACGTCAACTATAAGGCGTAAGCGTGTCCTACTTTACATTTCTGTGATAGAATTGCCAGTGTGAAGATTCTGGTACTAACCTTAGTAGCCAAAACTCATCTTTGTTTATGGAAACTTTTTAGATCTCATTCGTAACACATCTAAACTTGGTCTGTAAATTGAGGGACATTTGTCTCCTTTGCTATTTGCCAAGTAATCAAAACTGATCTCTTAACTCTTTCATGGCATATTTTAGACCCAACTATCAACAACTTAACTGTGTCAACCGGCTATTCCCAGTTACATGTATTTAAGGGAATCTAAGAAAGCTTCGCCTCGATAAGGATTAATAATTTAAAAATAGACATTTATATTTAAGTGGGAAAAACGTGTCGTATTGTGGGTTGAAATAAATTAATGAACACATAAAACTGTAGTAGCACATTTACTGTGACGTTTGATACAAAGACAACTAGCAATGGAAATAAAATATTCCTTTGGCTAAACGATGTAATTAGCTTGACGGCATCCAGGACTGACTTTAGAATTGGAACAAATTGTATTTTGCTTCATTTTTTATTTGTTGTATTTTGTTATCAGTTTCCAACATTTCTAACCCTCATACCTTCTACCTTTACCTGAGTTGTCTCCACACTTTGAAGATATTTGTATAAATATTTGAACAGCAGAGGGAGCCTTGTTTTCCAGCTTTAAAACTTTTTTAAAGACATCCTAGGAAAAAAAACAACTTTTGACGAAATAAACTCTGTCTGGGCGTAGTGACGTCACGAACACCATTGCCTGGAAGAAGCTTAACTCGCACACGTCATAAATATGAATTAGCCCTCGCCGAGCAGACGAAGATGACACTAATCAATCTTGAAAGTAAACCAATCCTCAGCAGACACAACATATTCATTCCAGACACGAGGTTTGTGACGGAGGGCTGACAAGGTCATTACCAAGTCTGGTTACCCTATGATCTTACCTACATCTGGATCAATGGGCTGGCATGAGGCTGAACGAATCCATTACCTCAGATCTTTCATTATTAGAAATCGTTCATGAAAATCACTCCATGGTCATTAAGAATCTCTACTTGGTTTGTATCAGTAAATAAAATTTGAAGAAGAAAACTCGCTATTGAAAGTAACTTTAAATATTCATAAAAATATATTTAAAATAATTTTATAATGAACTAGGGGTTTCCGGATTTAGGCTCCGCTCCGGCTCCGGTAAATCCAGAATCCAGCCATTTTAACAAATCCTGTTTTGGTCTAAATTTGCCGGATTGGGCAATAGCACAGTTGCACTTCCAGTTTACTATTTCTCGCTGATGTAAATAAAAATCTTTAAAAAAAAATTAAATAAATATTTTTTTAAAAATCCACTCATTTTTAATTTGCATAAGTGGTACTTCATTAGTTTATGGGACTTGAATACAATGGTACCTCGGTATACGTCTGCTTTGGTATAAGTCCAACTCGGTATGCGTCCAGTTTGGACGCGAAACATTTTGCTTGGTATACGACCTTTGTTTGGAATACGATCCGCGTGCTAGAACTTGTAATGGGTCGTGTATAAATGGCGTCACGCGTTTTCGGCCGATTCCCCCCCCCCAACCTCGTCACAAGTCGTCACAAATAGTTTGCCCCCACCCCCCTCAAATATGACGTCATAATGTTTCGCCCTTCCCGGTACCCTCAATAAAAGCCATATCTCTTATTTGAAAATGAGCATTTTTCATATAACTTTATTGTCATTTAAGTATATATTAAGTTAAGTGTAAGGCTGCACTCTAATATCGTAACACGCGTGAAGCCATTTAAAACGTCATTAAATAAATTGTAAGCAATCAAAGAGTTAAGTTGAACTTGTATTTAAAGTTGCACATTTTTATGTGACGTCACAGTTCTTAAACACCCCCTCCCCTCATCAGACATAGTCACAAATGTGTGACCCTCTTCCCGTTAGGTGCGTGACATCATTTATTGACGGCCCGTATTATTCAAAATGGCACATCGCGCATGCCAGCATTTATTAATGAATTCATACCGGGCGATACTAAGGTGTGTGAGTACGGCAGTTGCTAACTACCCTTCAGTGAACAATTAGCGCAATAACCATAAACTGTCACTGTTGTTGCGAGTTGTAACTGAGCTGCCATGTTGCCAACTGAAAACAACGTGAAAACTAAAAACTGAAATCGAACACTAAATTTAAAATTACTTAATTTGGCTTGTGTGCTAATGTATTTTTTTTTCATTTTGAACAAATTGAACTTAATATTACTTATTCTGATGTAATTATTTTACATTTCAATGATTTCATATGAGTATATGTGATCATTGTCATGTCTGTAGTGATGAACTGCAGTAATGAACAGTCGAGTCACTCTACTCACCAAAGTCAAGTGATGTAGTATGTTGTTATATTTTTCATTTGTAAATCCGGCTCCAGCTACGGCCGGATCTCAATTCATAATCCTGCCAAATCCGGCTCCAGCCAGATTTCAGAAATGTTAGTCCGGCACAGCCCTAGTATGATCACTCTTTATAACGAACACTTGTAATTAAGAATCACTTCTAATGATGACCACTTCTAATGATGACCACTTCTAATGGTGACCACTTCTAATGGTGACCACTTCTAATGATGAGCACTTCTAATGATGAGCACTGATGAAGTAGTATGTAAACCAGGGAAATGCTTTTCCAATGGATACCAACCTAATACACAAGTCTCAAGTTTGTAAAGTCTTCAGAGGACAAACCTCACAAAAACAAAGACAATTACAAGATCAGGCGCCAAAAACTGTCCATGTCTAACTTGTTTAGTAGCGTAATGATTATTCCAGTTGGTGAGGAGCTTATAATGTGACTTCTACATCGGTATCAAGACATAGAGTTACATCCAGTTTTCAACGTTATAATGTAACATAATCCTGGTCAAAGCCCGGAATGTATTGAGTTCTAATAAAAAAAACTAACGTACCAAGCAGGGTTGCCATATTGGCCTTTGTAAGGCCAAATTCTGAAAATTTGGCCTTTTTTAAGAGGGTTTGGCCTGAAAATTTTTGTTTGGCTTTTTGGCCTTTTTTGGCCTTTTTCTGAAAAAAATAATATATATATATAAATATATATTAAAATAATCTTTATCACAAAACAAAATTAAAAATTCGACAATAAGTCAATAACTTTATTAATTATTTTCTATTTTTGAATAGCTTACGTGTATGCTAGACATTAAAAAGTTTTTAAAAAGTTTAACGAAGAGGCTATTAAGAAAAGGCCAGATATAGAATGCAGCTCACACCTCTAGACGCCATTGTTAGAGTCAGGGCTGAGCTTTTGTTTACAAATAAATGCAGTAAGGACTTTCTCTTGTCACCAAGAATGCTTGATGACTTGACATCTGATAAAGTTTATAATAAAACTGCAAATAGCAGTCTAGGGGAAAATGAATACCTGAATGTTTTCTTTCAAATTTGTATGTTAGCATATTTATTTTGTGAGTTCAAACATACATACGAACATTGGCATTTACACATTTATTATCCTTTTTCTCCTGGTTCTATCTTCATTTTAAATAGTTAAATAATTTTCAGCCGTTATGAGCCGTCCATAAATGGCCTCAAGCGATTTTGACAGATTTTTCAAAGTATTTTTACCCCACCCCACCCCTCGTCACAGGTAATCAAGAGCTAGACCCTTTCCAATATGACGTCACAGTTCTTAAAAGCACCCCCCCTCGCTATACATCGCCAAGAATCTGTGACCCCTCCTGCACCCTAGGTGCGTGACGTCATTTTTGTTGACATTTTTCATATAAAATAAGTTTGGCCTTTTTTTGGCCTTTTTTGGCAGTCAGTTTGGCCTTTTATCCAAATTACAATCTGGCAACCCTGGTACCAAGTGCTGGTATAAACCCAGTGGCGTACCTACAACTTTTGCAGCCCGATGCGGTCTCCAAATTACCGCCCTTTCTAAGTCATTCAAATGATGGTTTATATAAATTAATAAACATAAATAAATACGTTGAGCCTCTTATTGTAGTATAGGTAAAGCCATTAAAACATGGATCGTTTTTCTTTTAATTTACAATTGTTCTTTATCAACATTTATAAAGTTGTTTATTTGACATTCAAATTATTCATTTAGTAGCTTATATGGCATAAATCATACATGAATATTGTCTTATAAGGACATTCAACTGATCAAATCATTCTATTTTCCCTTTTTTTTCTCTCCACAGATTTTTTATAAAAACATCTTCGTACTTCTTGTTCTACGTCTTTTTAATTTTCTCATATTTTCTCCTTCTTGTTTTAATGATGGTCAGTCTACATTTCCAACTCTTCACAAAATGTTTTGGTTGCTATAGGCCGAACAGCGTTTTATATTAGCGCATCTATTTGTTTAAATTTATTGGTTTGATAAGAATTACGTTTTTTATGGCATTGATAAACATTTAAGCCTTTTATTTGCCTGAAATAAGTTTGACATTGGCAAATGCAGTGGTGACATAAGCTGGCCCAGTCGAGCATCAGCACGACGAAGCTCTGAAACGATAGAGGCTCATGGTGAATGCATGGTTAACGTTTTCGCAGACAGCTCATGTTTCAAGAATAGAGGAAGTGGGGTACGGCGTGCTAATTGAATACCCACCCTGAGCCAGACAGTGTCGAGCTGTAGGGACCGTGTGGAAAAGCATATTCCAGAGCCAGCCACGATGCAGAACTGGAGGCAACCCAAAAGGCTCTGAAAGAGGCTCACAGACACCTAGCAAATAGAATTTGGATTTCGCTCGAGTCCTTGGGTCGATCCTCTCTGAAGGCAAAGACGATCAGTGTCATTCTGGATACAGTAGTTTGCATACTGGCCCATAGCTACAGGGTATTCTCTCAGTATCATTAGGCACGTTGAAGCCAATTTATTGGCGAGAGAAGGTACAGCTCAGACCCAACCCGATCACCCGATGACTCAGCTAGAGGTCAGAGAAGTGGCTCCCCGGTTAGTATCAGGAGAAACGGACAGAATAAGTTGCCAGTCCATGTAGCGGTCGAGCAACGGCGATCATTTGAGGAAAATACTTCGTAACGATCAGACACTCATCACCTAAATGAGTACTTATCACTGTGCCACATCGAGCAACACGGTTCAGCATCTGTTGAAGGAGTGCACGACGCTGATCGTGGATTAGGACGGGCCGTTTCCAAAACATTGTAGAGTTAACTTTCTGACGATATCCGCTTGATGTGGCTCATTGGAAAAAAACAATGAGCCGGGTCATAAGAGCGTGAGCTCGACCCTAAAAAAAGAATGTCACATTTGCAGGTAATTTTGCTCGTCATTAATTTCCAAAATGACGCATTCCCATAAACTGAGATAATATGGAAAAGAATAAAGTTTGCAGTTAATTGAGTATCTGATCTCGTTTTACTATTTTATTCATCAGCCGTTAATTATTTTTCAAAGGCACTTAAAATGTTATAAAAAAATATTTTTCACTATTGTTGCTGCTTTTGCTCGCTCGCTCCAGCGAGTATCTAAGCTGCGTTTGACGCCTTGAGCAGAGACAGAAAGGAAAACATCCTATCGACGATTGGAAGGACAAAACAATAAAAACAACAGCTCGATAGTTCCATAAAATGTTATGGAATCAATAGCAGTAAAGAATGAATACACTCGACCGCTTAACTTAAAAAGAGTAATAATTAATGGCCGCAAGTGTTTCGTCTAGTAATCGGTGTCTGCATACATTCCAATCGCCATCATAAAACAGAGAGTTGTCCCCGGAGAGACGTAGTGGGGACAGAGACGTAGCCTAGTTAGTGTGACGTAGTGGGGACAGAGACGTAGCCTAGTTAGTGTGACGTAGTGGGGACAGAGACGTAGCCTAGTTAGTGTGACGTAGTCATGTCAACTATACGGAAATGGGGGTAATAAGCATTCAATAGACATCTACCATGGCATACTACATAAAATTACATGTTGACGTTGGCACCATAGTTGTCTGTATCCAAGGAAAAGCTTTAAAGAAAATGTTTCCAATCCAACATTGACTTGACAATGAGGAAAAATAGGATAATTGAAATGATATATTAATATACATAATTCCCGTTGTCTGTATGTATGGATGAAATTATAATGCTGTTAGGTGGCGCTGTGAAATTGTTAATGCTGTTAGGTGGCGCTGCGATCGATTTTGTTTTATAGTGCTACTAATTTTAGAAAGCAGCGCACCAAATTACTGCACCAAAAATAACACTTTTCGAATAAAATTGTTCAATATGATAATAAATGAATCAAATAAAAATAAATAAAATAAATGAAAGTTCTGTATTACGTTATTTTTTAATCTGATGTGTATTTATTTTGAAAACTTCCGTCATTTTTGACGGGTGATACACTAGTTAATTCATAATTCGTAGAAATCGAAATCTAATCGAACAAGTTGTTTTTATTTATTTTTTTTCAACTTAAACTAAATATCAAAAGGCCAACAAAAACACCACAAGTACCAAGTGCTGATACAAACAACACATGTACAAAGTGCTGATACAAACAACACATGTACAAAGTGTTGATACAAACCACACAGGTACCAAGTGCTGATACAAACAACACAGGTACCAAGTGCTGATACAAACAATACATGTACCAAGTGTTGATACAAACCCCACAAGTACCAAGTGCTTATACAAACCCCACAAGTACCAAGTGCTTATACAAACCCCACAAGTACCAAGTGTTGATACAAACAACACATGTACCAAGTGCTGATACAAACAACACATGTACCAAGTGCTGATACAAACAACACATGTACCAAGTGCTGATACAAACCCCACAAGTACCAAGTGCTGATACAAACCCCACAAGTACCAAGTGATGATACAAACAACACAGGTAACAAGTGCTGATACAACCCCACAGGTACCAAGTGCTGATACAAACCACACATGTACCAAGTGTTGATACAAACAACACATGTACCAAGTGTTGATACAAACCCCACAGGTACCAAGTGCTGATACAACCCCACAAGTACCAAGTGTTGATACAAACCCCACAGATATGAAGTGGTGGTACGAACCCAACATGTACTAAATGCTGGTACAAACCTTACATGTACCAAGTGCTTGTTCAAAACCTAACTGTACCAAGCTCTGGAACAAACCCCACATGTACAAGTCCTGGTACAAACTCTGCAAGTAACAAGTTCTGTTACAAACCCCGCATGTAGCAAGTGCTGGTACAAACACTCCTTGCCACGATTGCTGGTTATCAGTCCTGCTACAAAGCCCGCATGGACCGAGCGCCGTTACCAGCCCCACACGGACCAAATGCCTATAATAACGAGCTTGTTAAAAGGTTGCCACTTGCAGTTTTTCAACTGAATAGCTTGAAAATCCCCAGAACTAATAATCAAAACGATGCTTTCATTTTTCAGCGTTTAAAGAAGTTTTCAGCATCGGCTAGCTAGTAAAGACATAGTCTACCTTATAAAGACATAGTCTACCTTGTAAAGACATAGTCTACCTTGTAAAGACATAGTCTACCTTGTAAAGACATAGTCTACCTTGTAAAGACATAGTCTACCTTGAAAAGACATAGTCTACCTTGTAAAGACATAGTCTACCTTATAAAGACATAGTCTACCTTATAAAGACATAGTCTACCTTATAAAGACATAGTCTACCTTGTAAAGACATAGTCTACCTTGAAAAGACATAGTCTACCTTGTAAAGACATAGTCTACCTTGTAAAGACAGTCTACCTTGTAAAGACGTAGTCTACCTTGTAAAGACATAGTCTACCTTGTAAAGACATAGTCTACCTTGTAAAGACATAGTCTACCTTGAAAAGACATAGTCTACCTTGTTTATGTTCCAAAGAAATGCCAAACTTTTAAAATACATTAAAAAGTAGTAAGCAGAAAGGATTTCCCCATAGCTATGAAATGTTTTAAAACATTGAAGGGTATCATTGGCAGGGAATAAATTTCTTCATGCCCACTGGTTTATAAACGGGAAATGAACTACGCTTTGGCCTAATTTGATTGTGGACTGACGTTAAAAATTCACCGCCTATCATTTCATCTTATATTTGTAAATAATTCACTCTTTAACTTGGACTTTTTAAAAGTAAACAGCGAATACCCTACAGATATTCAAATCTCTAACAATTAACTCTTGCAACCTTGGACGTTGAGTCTGTTGCCATAAATGTTTCGATAAATAATTATGCAAATTAACCCTTGACCTACAACGACAACTCTTGAATAACGAGCATTAGACTCTGAAATTGATGCCAATCAAAGTTGACCTTTATCAGCACTTGTATCTTGTGATTGGCATCTCAGTGAGCTCATTACCTGCACCTTCTCATCTTACCTTTCCGTCCAACTCGCTTCTCAAATCTCGCTTTCTGGGTGTGATCGTCTCCTTTTACTTATTCCCGTGTCTTCTTGATTCAACCTCACCGGCTTTGCATCAAAGCCTTGCGACTTACATACTACAGTAATACAGGGAGGAGTCTGTGTGTGACTAACATACCCCAGTAATACAGGGAGGAGTATGTGTGTGACTAACATACCCCTGTAATACAGGGAGGAGTCTGTGTGCGACTAACATACCCAAGTAATACAGGGAGGAGTCTGTGTCCGACTTACTTACTACAGTAATACAGGGAGAAGTCTGTGTGCGACTTACATACTACAGTAATACAGGGAGGAGTCTGTGTGCGACTTACATACTACAGTAATACAGGGAGGAGTCTGTGTGCGACTTTAAGCCACTGGGATGTTTTGTTTACACTAACCATTCAGAGATAGTGCACGAGTTTTGAGGACTAAACAAACTTGTTCAATGAATTTAAATGATATTTATATTTATAAATGCAAAACGTTCGTAATTTTCCTTATGATTAACATTGCAAATATGAACATATTGTATTTATTATCTCATCTAGACGCTCCGTATCTTATTAAAGACGCTCCTTGTCTATGGTTTGTGTCTAGTCTTACAGTATTATTAGAGTTTTGAATGTTGATAGGATGTTGGTTTTCCTAGATTTTTCAGGCAACATATCTTTCGCCTGAATGTCAGACTACATTATGGAAACAGTTTCACTCGGAACAAAACCTCTGAGTGCTTTCAGCCCAAACAAAACATCTGAAGTGCTTTAAAGCCCAAACAGGGGAATGGCCGAATCATTATTGGTCTCGAGACATACGCACTGCGGTTGTTGTTACCTGCCCCCCCCCTGCCCCCACACTTAACTACCATGGCTTGCCAACCATAAACTGTGATTCGCCGACCCGAGCGAGGGTAATTCGTCATGCTTATTTGCACACGGCTTGCGCTTGTTCTGGTGTATTATATGTTTATATATAAACTAGCAACAAAGCCCGTCCAAGAATGGGAATAAGTGTAGGGTGACCTGTGAAGTTCATGGTAGGACACCGAAAGGTCTGGTCACCGATCGCTGGACCGAGCTTAGAGTGAGACGTAAAATGTAAACAAAAGCACGCCGGTACATCGACCATGTGGCGTCAACGCGCGAACTAAGCTGTCACGTGACAAAAAACAATAACAAACCGTGAAATTGAATTACATACGTCGTAAATATATAAACTAAAAATGCATTAATTTAATTACGGTACGTTCGATCGATCTGAAATTTTGGTATCATGCATTGTTAGGGTCTATGTGACAAATTTCAGCTCGATGGCTTCACGGGAAGTGGGTCATTTTTACTTTTGTTTTTCCACCCGCCCCAGACAAAGAGACAGAGACGGCTGTGAAGTTAATATAAGGGATTTAAAATAAAACAAACCCGTAAAAACAAAGTTTTTGACTATAAATCCCTTATATATGAGACATAACTAAAAGTATTGATTATATTCAAACGCGACAAAAATTTACAGACTGAATCTGTCTTAACTTCCCTTTGCTTTATAACCCCTGGGGGCGGGTGGGAGAGGGGAAAGGTCTGGTCACCGATCGCCGGACCGAGCTCAGCGTGACACGTAAAATGTAAACAAAAGCACGCCGATACACCTGGTTAAAACACGAGATGTGTTCACCGGTGGCTGGCGTGAAGTCAAGTGACCGGTAAAATGTAAACAATAGCGACTTCTACATATAGTTTTATATAGATAAACTAAAAATGCATTAACTTAATTAGGATACGTTCTATCGATCTGAAATTATATACGATGCATTGTTAGGTGACACGGGTCCGTGTGCCAAATTTCAGCTCGATGCCTTCACGGGAAGTGGGTATTTTTTAAAATCCCTTATATTAACTTCGCGGCCGTCTCTGTCTGTCTGTCGTCATCTCATCATCTCATGGGCGGGCGGGCGGAAAAACAAAAATCGAAAATGACCCACTTCCAGTGATCCGATCGAGCTGAATTTGGCACGGTTTGTAATTGTTTTTTTCCCACGTGAAAGTTTGAGTTGACGCGTTGAGGCGACCCGTCGAGGCACCGGGGAACTTTTGTTTACATTTTACGTGTCACGCTGAGCTCGGCCAAGCGAATCAGTGACCAGACTTTTCCCCTCTCACCCTCCCCCCCCCAGGGTTATGAAGCAAACTTGAGTTCAGACAGATTCAGTCTGTAAATTTTTGAAAATAATCAATACTGTTAGTTATGTCTCATATATAAGGGATTTATAGTCAAAAACTTTGTTTTTACGGGTTTTTTTTCCTCCACGTGAGTTTGAGTTGACGCTTAGACATCGACCGTCGTGCCGACACCCCCTCACGACCCATCCCCCGTTAAAAGACAGGGGACATCACTCGGTGTCAGTCCGTAAATATTTGTGGCGTTGAAACATAATCAATACTTTTAATTATGACTAAAATATAAGGGATTTATAGTCGAAAACTTTGTTTTTACGGGTTTGTTTTATTTCCACGTGAGTTTGAGTTGACGCTTAGACGTCGACCGTCGTGCCGACACCCCCTTACGACCCATCCCCCGTTAAAAGACAGGGGACATCACTCGGTGTCAGTCCGTAAATATTTGTGGCGTTGAAACATAATCAATACTTTTAATTATGACTAAAATATAAGGGATTTATAGTAGAAAACTTTGTTTTTACGGGTTTGTTTTATTTACTTTTGTTTTTCCGCCCACCCGACGACGAACGACAGAGAGAGACGGCGGTGAAGTTAATGTAAGGGATTTAAAAATACCCCAAAAGTAACTCGTTTTGAACGTCGTTCAATATGTTAATGAGATTTAATTTTTATCCGCCAGTGATGGCCTATAGGAGTCTGTAGGAGTTTGAGGGACCAATCGCTATCGATGACGGCACAGAAAATTGCCTTTTATTATATGGGATTTAGGATTTGAACGTCTTTCAATATGTTAATGAGATTTAATTTTTCTCCGTCAGTGATTGGCTGTAGGAGTCAGTAGGAGTTTGAGGGACCAATCTCTATCGATGACCGCATAGAAAATTGCCTTTTCTTATATAGGATATTGAGGTTCTGTAAATGTTTTTTTATTATTTATTTTTATTTTTGGAGCCACGGTAAATCCAAGACGTTTATAATTTGCTGGCTATGCAAAACTGTCTCTAACTTGTCCTTTTAAGATAAACTTGATAAAAACATACGGTCGTAATGATTTTTATATTAACTTCTATTTTGCTCTCCATCACTCAATTGAACTTAAACGAACCCAAAGTACACAACTATTAGTCGATCAGTCTTACTCAATGGAACAAAGCTTCTATCACAAACTTTATGCATATTGAGACGAAAGATTCTGACATACATTTCTACTTATTACTGGGAAAATGTAACCGACAGTCGTAAATCTCCTGTAATTAGGGCAGTAACGCAACGTTATTCTTTGTGTACGACGTTTGAATTAATATGAGTAGTTAGTTATTCGTGTCTCCATGTACATTAAAAGTTATATTTACATATCTATAAACCAGTAAACTTAATATTTCGTAATTTATCAAACAAGGATAAAGTTACTTGAGCATTTAATAAAGCCGACGGCGCCCTACAACCCTTAGTTTTATTTATATGAAAAATCTCTATTGGTTCGACTCCCGTAAATTTAGCAGCAATTTGTAGATAGCAATTGTTTTGTTTGGAATCAGAATTATTGATTTGAAATGACTTTTAATGTAATCTAGAATGATAGTTAATGAGGGTTTCCGCTTTGTGAATGCTAATGTTAGACTTGCGCGGTGTGCATTCTATTGACACATTCTTGGTGTGAATCTAGAATGATTTCCCCTGAATAAAAAAATTAATCGGAAATTCTTTGTTGGAAATTGCGTTTAAATACTCATTCGTGTTTTTATTACTTGTTTAAAAATAAATGAAGATTTCCAACTGGAAAGTGGCATTTTTGTTGTATCTGTAGCAATCTTTCAGACAAGAAAATATATTAACATACGTAGTTAAACTTTTTAAGTTGCGGGGTATTTGCTGAATAATAAATTTCTAACATTTTGCTATTAGGCAACGAAAAACTTAATTTTCTTAAAGAAATTATTTTGATTGGATAACAAAATACCCTTAAAACATTTCGCTATCAAATAAATTAAAGCGCTTACAAAACTGGATTATTTAAAATAACATTGGGGCACACATTTACAAAAATGTATGGATGTATTTGATTTCAAAATAATATCTATCTATTAACATGTAGGGTATTTTTACCTAGCTTTACTTAAGACGCAGCAAAATATGAAATGTTTCACAAATATTGTTCCTACAAATTTCAGACTTCAAAGCTCCGCTGGGGCAACACTATTATTTTTACCTTTTGCATCAGAGAAGGATGAAATCATGCATACTTTATTGCAGAGTTGTGTCTTATTTATACTATTTTATTGTGTATTAAATTATGGGCTATAAAATCCAAATAAATAAAAGTAATAATGAAATTAATTATTTCATTTTTTTACACTCTTAACATTAACAGATATGAAAATAATATATCACCGCAATTCTCTTAAATTCCCACACGTCCGCTTTGAATATAATCTTATTCAGGAATACGGGCCTTTAATAACACAATGTATGAACGTCTTGTTTTCCTAGACCCTTTGTCACCTAGCTGCACCACCTACAACCACGCACTCAGCTTTAAATTTAATTTTTCCTCCTTTGTTTGCTAAAGTCAACTTTTGTATCACTCCGACACTTTTTACTCTGTACTGTCTAAGTGTCTACTTGGATTTCACATCGCGGCTTAGTTTAACATTTTTAAATTGAAACAACAAGACAACAAACGTAACGGCAAGAAACCTTGCTTAACAAAAACAAAAACAGAAAACAAGAAATGTTATATCTATTACCTAACGTGTGAGGTATAAAACTACGCAGACATGAACTTATAAACCAATTTATCGGTAAGGACATGTGTATTAGTGTGACATATCTAAGTTACACTACAAATTAAAGGTAAAAATTTTGGCTATAAATAATAACTAGTAATTTTAATAATTTTAGAAAAGTATAATGAATACTTTGAAAATGAAAATTAATTCCTTCGCGTATCTCCCTTATTACATGTTATTTTCTTCTCTTTTGAACATTCTTTTTTTAAAAACTATTTTTAAAACTTACATTTCTTCCTTTGTATGTATTATTTACTTCATGTTGCAACCTATAGCCTACGGGTCGAGGTCGAGCATGGGGCATGTTTAAGGTTAGAAGGGGCAGCTCCCAGCAACTCAAACATGAACAAAAGTTTGTCTTGTCTGTAGGCTATTTCTTCTCTAACATTTTTGTTAAAATAGACATACTTCTACTCGGTAAGGGCTCAAAAGATTTGCTTGAGTGGTGCCTATACTTCTTCCTGCCTTATACTGTTTTTGATTTTTTGCCTAATAAACTCAGTGTGTCAAACATTTCTCATGATTTTATATAACTATGATTATTTTAACCTATACTTTTAATGGCTGCTAGAACTTCCAATATTTCTCTAATACGTTTTTTTAAAGGGGGTGGGGGTTAAAGGGATTGTTCGGGGGGGGGGTAGCTAGAGGTGGGATCAAACGAAATGACAAATTGACCCGGAAACAACTTTCCAGATGGCCCTCAGAAATCTAAAAGTACGGATGCACCTTTTCGTTTTGTGCTAACACCTGCAGCTTAGGGAAGGTTGTGTATACTCACACAGACCGTAGTTAAAAGTATCGTCGGTCTCTTTGGCTTTCATAATCATTTAAATATAAGGACAAATCACTAGACTATATCTGGCATATGCGTTAGAACGGAAGTCGTAGCTATTTTGGAACCTACTCTACACCAAAAGCTGAAACAATAAAACTAGTTGTTGATGTCTCCTAAAGCAGGTAGACTGTAGTGGGGGAAAAAACTTGTCATCATTATTTGAGTCGCAACGGGACAATTATTAGAGCAACGTGATAAATATGCGATATAAAAGGTTTTTTACTCAATAAATTTTTAGTCTCATAACTTTTTAAAAAATGAACTTTTTATCTATAGTCACGGAAATGAACAGTCGGATTATTGCTAGCCGCCGTTGAATAGAACAAATCACTCATTTACTTTCATTAATATCATAATAATGTCATAGCCTGCCTACATAATAATGTCATAGCCTGCCTACATAATAATGTCATAGCCTGCCTACATAATAATGGCATAGCCTGCCTACATAATAATGTCATAGCCTGCCTACATAATAATGGCATAGCCTGCCTACATAATAATGTCATAGTCTGCCTACATAATAATGTCATAGCCTGCCTACATAATAATGTCATAGCCTGCCTACATAATAATGTCATAGCCTGATTACATAATAATGTCATAGCTTGCCTACATAATAATGTCATAGCCTGCCTACATAATAATGTCATAGCCTGCCTACATAATAATGTCATAGCCTGCCTACATAATAATGGCATAGTCTGCCTACATAATAATGTCATAGCCTGCCTACATAATAATGTCATAGCCTGCCTACATAATAATGGCATAGTCTGCCTACATAATAATGTCATAGCCTGCCTACATAATAATATCATAGCCTGCCTACATAATAATGTCATAGCCTGCCTACATAATAATGTCATAGCCTGCCTACATAATAATGTCATAGCCTGCCTACATAAACAGTCCACCACTATGTGCACTTGCTTTCATTATGATGATTGCTGACATATTGTATGGTATAATTTAATGTAGCAAGTTTTTCTTGTCCATTTATGGCTTATGCCATTTGTATGGTATAACACTTTTCATAACATACACCCCAGCTTAAATAATAATATGTACAATTTATAATTCAATCCTCACAGTTTACAAATGGTTTTAAGTATACCTGAAAAAATAATAGGACCTTGTTTAAACGGTACGCATTTTTTCCAATACATAAAATGAAAGAAAGAATAAATTGTTTCTAGAACAAGCGATAATTAAAATATTTTAAGTCTTAACATGAAGGCGCGTGTGGTTGTGATTACTATCATGTTTTCTTTATCACTCTAGCTCTACTGTGTCTTAAAGGTCAGGACAGATTGGGTTGATGCTATATATTTCCATTTAGGATTAAAAATGTACCATATTTAAATATCTTATCTGATCTTATACGAGCAACAAAGCCTGTCCAAGGACGTTCCGCCACCGTTCGGTGGCATGTTGTAACTCCCCTCCAACAGCCGTCTCGACCGGCATACATGTGCATCACGTCAAAAATACTATTCATTATAGTTAAAATGAATAACTCGTAAAAACCGAGCTTTTTACTATAAATCCCAACGCGCATAACTCAAAATAAAGTCTTGGAAGAAATACTGCACCAAAAATAAGTAGTTTTGAACGTCCGCGTAAATGGTTTAAACGCGTTCAATATGATTGGCTGTAGGAGGCATATGTGTTTGAGGGACCAATAGCTATAGATGACGGGACAGAACGGACAGAAACTTGCCTTTTATTGTATAGGATATACAGACGCTCCTTCTATGCAGAAGATAATTACGTCCACAGACCATGACGGATGATCTGTTGGCAAGTGATGCAGCGTTCACAGGCCACGGCTTTGTGGGTTCCACGCATTACCCAGCCGCCTAACTAGTGTTCGGTACCCATTCGGAGCTGGGTGACTCGGGGACGCCCTAGGCCCCGGGAACAATTCCTTAACTTCACATGGATTCGAACCCGTGACCATCGGTACGCCGGTCGAAATATCTTCTACATTTATGTTGGTTATGTTTCATGTGTGCTTTTAAATTCCTTAACGCTTTGTCTCTTTAATGGACTTCGTTCGTTAATTTCAATATTTCTCTTCTTGGTAGTGTGCACAACTTGGCCACGCTTAAGACCAATTTGTATATGTTCATCTATTATTTAATTTAGCAGCTTATATTTGATCATTTTTAAATCCACATTCAGCCTTAGAGTTTTGCCCGGGATTATAATTTGTTTTTAACGTGAATTTCTAGTTTTTATCGAAAAAAAATATTAATTAGTAAAATGTAAAAAAAACTTTTTTAAAAAAGGACACGCTTTTATTTACAAACATTTACAGACTGAAACGCGCTGATCTCCCCTGCCCTTGATGTAAACACTGGAATTCGGTAAACCAGGGCTGGAGTGAAACCAGTGAGCCGTGGAGGTCAACTCTAGCAGACGACTATACATTCTAAATAGTGATAAATAGAGATAAACTAAAAATTGCTTAATTTAATTACGGTACATTCGATCGATCTGAAATTTTGATACAATGCATTGTCATCCAAGATCTATCTGTGGTAAAATTTTGAGATCTCTAGGACCATCAGAAGTGGTTTAATTTTACGTTTAAAGATTTGAAGGATGGATGCATGGATACAACATACAAACAGTGTGACTTAAATAAAAGCGTGTAAAAATATAGAAAGCTTTAAAAAATGCTGATTAATTATAATAGGCTTGAAGTTGAACCAATCCAGTGTGAGCCAATAGTCACGTGACACATCCCAATACTTGAGAGTTTGAATGTTGACTTACACTTAGTGACGTCCCGCGGCTCTGCTCTCTAAGACTTGCATATTAATATAGTTTTTAAAATATTTTTTTTATATTATTCTAACAGGAGCAGCAAAGCAGCCTAGAAACGAGAAAATTACCTGCAGTTGATTAATCCAGCCACGAGCTCACGCCAAGTCATCAATGTACCAGAAAACCTGGAGAAGAAACATACGAGGATCTCGGATCATGTTTTTTTATAAATATATATTTTATATAGGGTAGGCGTAGGACTGAAATTGGAGGTTAAAATAAATTAAAAGTGTTAATAATAGCCAGACAAGAAACTAATAGTTTAGCTGGCTTACTATTTAGTTCTTAAATTCATATATTTATTTGTAGCCCCGGTGTCTATGATGATGGTAGCTTTCCAAGTCAGACTAACATGCTCGTTATGCTAACACTTTCCAAGCCAGACTAACATGCGGAGGCGCGGTGGTCGAGTGGCAGCGCACTGGACTGTAGTACCGATGGTCACGGGTTCGAATCCGTGTGAAGGCAAGGGTTTGTTTGTTCCCGGGGCCTAGGGCGTCCCTGAGTCATCCCGCTCCGAATGGATACCTAACACTACATGTAGTTAGGCGGCTGGGTAATGCGTGGAACCCACAAAGCCGTGGCCTGTGCTGCATCACTTGCCAACAGATCATCTGTCATGGTCGTGGACGCAACTATCTTCTGCATAGACGGAGCGTCTGTATAGATAAGATAAGATAAGACTTTCCAAGCCAGTCTAACAAGCTCATTTTGTTCTGATGTTCAAAAACTCTCTAAAAACTCTTCAAATTTTTCTTACATATTTATTTTTTGTCACAATTTTTCAGAAATTTGGTAAGACTGGTCCACAATTTATCTCGTCAAAGGAGCGCACGCCAAGGGATCTCCTCCGGGAACTTTCAGAAGGGACTGCGTCTAGCCAGCCCCCTTAGACATACCTGTTCCCGTGTTAATATCTTCATGCCGCTGTCAGTACAATAAGTTCACGGTGTACATTGGGGTCAAATCGTGCTAAGAGTCATATAAAGTTGTAATGTGGTATTACTCTTTGCTGATCAAACGTTATGATAGAAAGTAGGGCTGAGACGTGTGCAGTATAAACACAGTTCGGGTCAGAATATCTTGAGAAACTTTTTGGTGTGTCCCAGGCAGACAGCACACAAACTGTAAATAATCAGGTTGATTCAGAAAAGGAACTAATATGTCAATAGAAGGTGTCTCAATTGTTGCCAAGACAAGGATGTTCACACCTTTTCAATAAATTTTTGTTTTCCACAGCTTTCAGTTTTAAATAACTCATTGTTCGAAAGACTCTTTATCCGTTGAAAGTTTTCTTTCATTATTTATGTGAAGGTAAAATAAAGAGATGACTATGGTTCAGAAAATATATAAGTTCTATAAAAATATATTCAGTTCTACCATTGAGTAGCAAATATTATAGAAAAGAAATTGTTTTTGAACAACTTGGCGATTTCCATTGTTTTTGTGGGCCGGGAATATGCCGGGGTTTGGAAGTAATCTACCTTTATCGATAGGTTACTTCCTGGGTACCCATAATAAGAAAGCCCATCGGTCATCCTCTCTGTCTCTATCCACTCTCTGTCTCTCTCCTCTCTCTGTGTGTGTTTGTGTGTCTCCCTCTCCCTCCCTCTCTCTCTCTCTCTCTCTCTCCCCATGGAGTTGATAAAGGAGGTTGGCGTTAAGCTTAGATTTTAGCATAAATTATTTATTACTTGATGAAATTTATTTCTTTTCATTGTTAAATGTGGTTGATTTCAAATGAAACCTCATTAAAATGTGTCCTCACTATGTCAATTTGAAACAAATCTATTATGAGTTGTTAACGTTATGTCACTATTTGACCAAAACTTTAATGTGTTCATAAATTGTCTATATATAACTCGTCATGTGTACTCGTAATAAAGAAAAAATCAATCAATAAATCTATAAGTCCATATTCGACTGAGCAGGATCGAACGTTGAATTTCACAAAGTGACGCATGTTTAACCTGGAAAAGTCACATCATGTCTCCGGTCAGGACAGAGAGTTTTTAACTCGTCCAGACATGACATAATAAAGTTGGGAAACGATTTGTTTTTAGTGCAATGCTTGTGATTTTGACAAACCAAAGGTATGAAAAAAAACCATGTAACATGCCACGTGAAGCTCTCGCTATCACACCATGGTGCGCAACGTTGTGGCAGTTCAAAGGTGCACCGAGGAAAACACACAAAGAACGAGAACTAGCAACACGATAAATAACATTAAAAAATCACAAGCGCTGTCTATAGATACACGTTTTTTAACCATATGTTTGCAGTTAACCATTTAACCACAGATGTTGACTGTTTATCAGCAGGGCTGTGTCTCCGATTACAAAATGGCTCACAGCAAACAAGCCATCACAAACATCCTTACACATTAGTTTCAACACAGTTCCTTGCTTACATAGCCCGCGTGTTTGATCGTGGGCCTCAAAATGAGTAGATCAGTGAAGTCTTATTTGTTGCGCAAATTGCCCCCACCCCCAACAAAAAAAAATTATTAATTTTTTTTTAGGTAATGTCCTTTCCTTTTTTCCCTTTATTTACTTTCAACCTTCCTCTTTATCTCTCTCTCTCTCTCTCCTTTTCTCTCGCTCTCATTTTGTTCTCTCTCCATTTTCTCTTAGTCTCTCTCTCTATCTATTTTCATCTCTTTCATTTGCTTTAACTCTTTCATTATGCGTTAAGGAAATGACTTTATT
This sequence comes from Ampullaceana balthica, assembly GCA_944989445.1. Classification (NCBI taxonomy): domain Eukaryota; kingdom Metazoa; phylum Mollusca; class Gastropoda; family Lymnaeidae; genus Ampullaceana; species Ampullaceana balthica. The sequence goes on from CALYLW010000090.1 coordinate 1,072,884, forward strand.
AAAAAGAGAGTCGTCACCTTTAGCCAATGTGAAATGAGCTTAGGGTTGTTTCACATGAAACAGTTGTGGCAATTTCCCACTGCCACCCCACCTCACATGTTTAGTTTGGTTCATATTTCCATGTCACACATTCCGGAATGCCAACAAAACAAATTAACCTAAAACATTAAAATTATAGTTATGGCATTTCTCTTAACTTCTGATTTTCTTTTTCACACATTAAAAAGAAGGAGATTTCTTAAGAGCTTTCAACCAAAAACAAAATGCACATAGCTATATTTGGAGATGAGTTCTGTATTTTGTTACTCTCAATTTGATTTTCGGATTCTTAAAGTTAAAAAATATCTATATATTTCCCCATAAATCTGTTAATACAGGTGTCAAGACAGGTGAGAAGTCTCTCATTACACGAGCGATAAGTTCAATACAAAGGTGAACAGATAATGAGATGGAGTACGTTAATGGCACTGCAAAGAATCGGGTGGAGTGGAAATTGTTTAAACTGTCTGGAAATAAACCCATAGAAAACGTGAGATATTTTCCTCTTTAGAACTGGGGAATATTGAGCTATAAAAGTAGAAAAATGTTGGGAGATTTAAAGGGAAATAGAGGACGATTCTTTTTTTTAAAGTCAGATACTGAAGAGACGAGTGAAAGAAAGAAAATCGGAGAGCAAAAATAATAAATGGTAGTAGATCTGAGAAAGAAGTGTTTTAAATGAACACATCAGTAGATTGAAAACACACACACACATATCAGGAGATTGAATACACACAACAATGTAATGAAATGCATACAACAGTTATTTGAACGCAAACACGAATAGACTGAAATTCGCACAATAGTAGATTGAACGTACACAACATTAGACTGAACGCAAACATCAGTAGATTGAACACATAAATCAGTTTATTACACAGCCTAGTAGATTAAATGCACACAACTAATATTAAAACCAGACAAAAGCCGACAAAAGCTTGTTTCAAATCAAACTGACAACAGTGAAGGCGTTGTTTCTGACAATCATTTCTAGACTTATATCAGTTATAAATCTCCTTTACCTTCCAACTTCCACCCAGATACTTGCTAAACTGTTCAACCTTCCCCCTTACCCCAGCCTCCCACCTTATTAGCATGCTCTAAAAACTAAAAGTGAAAAATAAATTCTAGTAGAAAGTTAGCATGGATAAACCTAGAAATAAAGGTAGGGAATAAAAAACACCAGCAAGGTATCTTTAGCCTCGGTAACTGATCAGGTAATTACATTTGATGTACGCAACACAAGGTGGGAAAGGAATATTAATAGATATTTGTTTTTGGTACAATGTATTTAGGGCTGAAGCTGAATGAATTACTGGCCGCCGCTCAAGATAGGCAAATGTGGAAATCGTTGTCTGTTAATATGTTCATGCGCTTTCGCCCCCTACCCCCCCCCCTCCAACGACCTGAACGGTCATATGACTACAGATGATGATAATGTAGGGGTAATGACTAAAACTACACTTCTTTTCATAGTTTTTTGAGCAGATGAACTAAAGTAAGGTAACTTTATTTTATTTTAATTATTACACTTTCTCCTCTACAGATATACAAGAAAACAAATTAATGCAACAAAAAGTTAGAAAGCCACATGAGCAGATACAGTAAGTAACACAACCCACGTCACACAGGGGCTTGAATAAATAGCAACACAACCCAATTCACACATTGGCTTGAATAAATAGCAACACAACCCACGTCACACAGGGGCTTGAATAAATAGCAACACAACCCAATTCACACATTGGCTTGAATAAATAGCAACACAACCCACGTCACACAGGGGCTTGAATAAATAGCAAAACAACCCACGTCACACAAGGGCTTGAATAAATAGCAACACAACCCACGTCACACAGGGGCTGGAATAAATAGCAACACAACCCAAGTCACACAGGGGCTTGAATAAATAGCAACACAACCCACGTCACACAGGGGCTTGAATAAATAGCAACACAACCCACGTCACACAGGGGCTTGAATAAATAGCAACACAACCCACGTCACACAAGGGCTTGAATAAATAGCAACACAACCCACGTCACACAAGGGCATGAAAAAGTAGCAACACAACCCACGTCACACAGGGGCTGGAATAAATAGACACAACCCAAGTCACACAGGGGCTTGAATAAATAGCAACACAACCCACGTCACTCAGGGGCTTGAATAAATAGCAACACAACCCACGTCACACAAGGGCTTGAATAAATAGCAACACAACCCACGTCACTCAGGGGCTTGAATAAATAGCAACACAACCCACGTCACACAAGGGCTTGAATAAATAGCAACACAACCCACGTCACACAGGGGCTTGAACAAATAGCAACACAACCCACGTCACACAGGGGTTGGAATAAATAGCAACACAACCCACGTCACACAGGGGCTGGAATAAATAGCAACACAACCCACATCACACAGGGGCTGGAATAAATAGCAACACAACCCACGTCACACAAGGGCTTGAATAAATAGCAACACAACCCACGTCACACAGGGGCTTGAATAAATAGCAACACAACCCACGTCACACAGGGGCTGGAAAAAATAGCCACACAACCCACGTCACACAGGGGCTGGAATAAATATTAACACAACCCACGTCACATAAGGGCTTGAATAAATAGCAACACAACCCACGTCACACAGGGGCTTGTATAAATAGCAACACAAACCACGTCACACAGGGGCTTGATTAAATAGCAACACAACCCACGTCACACAAGGGCTTGAATAAATAGCAACACAACCCACGTCACACAGGGGCTTGAATAAATAGCAACACAACCCACGTCACACAGGGGCTGGAAAAAATAGCCACACAACCCACGTCACACAGGGGCTGGAATAAATATTAACACAACCCATGTCACATAAGGGCTTGAATAAATAGCAACACAACACACGTCACATAGGGGCTTGATTAAATAGCAACACAACCCACGTCACACAGGGGCTTGAATAAATAGCAACACAACCCACGTCACACAAGGGCTTGAATAAATAGCAACACAACCCACGTCACACAGGGGCTTGAATAAATAGCAACACAACCCACGTCACACAGGGGCTTGAATAAATAGCAACACAACCCACGTCACACAGGGGCTTGAATAAATAGCAACACAACCCATGTCACACAAGGGCTTGTATAAATAGCAACACAAAGCACGTCACACAGGGGCTTGAATAAATAGCAACACAACCCACGTCACACAAGGGCTTGAATAAATAGCAACACAACCCACGTCACACAGGTGCTGGAATAAATAGCAACACAACCCACGTCACACTGGGGCTTGAATAAATAGCAACACAACCCACGTCACACAGGGGCTTGAATAAATAGCAACACAACCCACGTCACACAGGGGCTGGAATAAATAGCAACACAACCCACGTCACACAGGGGCTTGAATAAATAGCAACACAACCCACGTCACACAGGGGCTTGAATAAATAGCAAAAAAACCCACGTCACACAGGGACTTGAATAAATAGCAACACAACCCACGTCACACAGGGGCTGGAATAAATAGCAACACAACCCACATCACACAGGGGCTTAAAAAAATAGCAACACAACCCACGTCACACAGGGGCTTGAATAATAGCAAGACAACCCAAGTCACACAGGGGCTGGAATAAATAGCAACACAACCCACATCACACAGGGGCTTAAAAAAATAGCAACACAACCCACGTCACACAGGGGCTTGAATAATAGCAAGACAACCCAAGTCACACAGGGGCTTGAATAAATAGCAACACAACCCACGTCACACAGGGGCTTGAATAAATAGCAACACAACCCACGTCACACAGGGGCTTGAATAAATAGCAACACAACCCACGTCACACAGGGGCTTGAATAAATAGCAACACAACCCATGTCACACAAGGGCTTGTATAAATAGCAACACAAAGCACGTCACACAGGGGCTTGAATAAATAGCAACACAACCCACGTCACACAAGGGCTTGAATAAATAGCAACACAACCCACGTCACACAGGGGCTGGAATAAATAGCAACACAACCCACGTCACACTGGGGCTTGAAAAAATAGCAACACAACCCACGTCACACAGGGGCTTGAATAAATAGCAACACAACCCACGTCACACAGGGGCTGGAATAAATAGCAACACAACCCACGTCACACAGGGGCTTGAATAAATAGCAACACAACCCACGTCACACAGGGGCTTGAATAAATAGCAAAAAAACCCACGTCACACAGGGACTTGAATAAATAGCAACACAACCCACGTCACACAGGGGCTGGAATAAATAGCAACACAACCCACATCACACAGGGGCTTAAAAAAATAGCAACACAACCCACGTCACACAGGGGCTTGAATAATAGCAAGACAACCCAAGTCACACAGGGGCTGGAATAAATAGCAACACAACCCACGTCACACAGGGGCTTGAATAATAGCAAGACAACCCAAGTCACACAGGGGCTTGAATAAATAGCAACACAACCCACGTCACACAGGGGCTTGAATAAATAGCAACACAACCCACGTCACACAGGGGCTTGAATAAATAGCTTTGTTATGTATATCTGACATCAAAAAATAATATAATAGTAAAAAATAAAAACAAAATTGTATGATTTAAAAAATAAATACAAGGTTAATAAATAGTTTCATTCAGATGTTGAAAGGCTTTGAATTTCCACATGTGATAATAGGTTTATTATGTTAAATTTCTACCCAGTTTAATTTTGTCGTTTTTAATTGTAGTACCTAATATATATTCCAAAAATAATTTTTAAAAGATTTCTTTAAAAAATAATAATTATAATACGCTAAAGTAATCCAAACATGTCAACGACAAAGTAATTAAGTTGCATAAAAAGGTAAATAGCTAAATTTATGATATAAAAACAGGGTATTAGTAGGCCTGACAAGACGTAACACAACAGCGAACGTTTCGGCAAAGAGCCTTCATCAACGGACAAATAGTACACACATGAAACGAATAACACGAAATAATAATAAAAACACTTAGCTGCGGTGAAATCCAAGCAGTACAGTAGAGATAAAGTAAGGAGAGAAATGTAAGAGCTTATATAGGAAAGGATAGGGTGGGTGTGGCCAATCAATCAGTTTGTCAGTGCGAACACAACGTTGATCCCGTGTTTAAAAAAGCTAAAGCAGCTCTGAATGAAAAGAAAAGTTTTAAAAGCTCAGGATTTTTAAAATTCAAGTAATATAAATCCCATGACAGAGTTACCTCTCAATTTGCCCATCACCCACATCACTCCCAACATGACAGTAACACCAAGGTTCAATCCTACCACCACCCCACTCCCAACATGACAGTAACACCAAGGTTCAATCCTACCACCACCCCACTCCCAACATGACAGTAACACCAAGGTTCAATCCTACCACCACCCCACTCCCAACATGACAGTAACACCAAGGTTCAATCCTACCACCACCCCACTCCCAACATGACAGTAACACCAAGGTTCAATCCTACCACCACCCCACTCCCAACATGACAGTTACACAAAGGTTCAATACTACAAACACCTCACTCCCAACATGACAGTAACACCAAGGTTCAATCCTACCACCACCCCACTCCCAACATGACAGTAACACCAAGGTTCAATCCTACCACCACCCCACTCCCAACATGACAGTTACACAAAGGTTCAATACTACAAACACCTCACTCCCAACATGACAGTAACACCAAGGTTCAATCCTACCACCACCCCACTCCCAACATGACAGTTACACAAAGGTTCAATACTACAAACACCTCACTCCCAACATGACAGTAACACCAAGGTTCAATCCTACCACTACCCCACTCCCAACATGACAGTAACACCAAGGTTCAATCCTACCACCACCTCACTCTCGACATGACAGTGACACCAAGGTTCAATCCTACCACCACCCCACTCCCAACATGACAGTTACACAAAGGTTCAATACTACAAACACCTCACTCCCAACATGACAGTAACACCAAGGTTCAATCCTACCACCACCTCACTCTTGACATGACAGTAACACCAAGGTTCAATCCTACCACCACCCCACTCCCAACATGACAGTAACACCAAGGTTCAATACTACAAACACCTCACTCCCAACATGACAGTAACACCAAGGTTCAATCCTACCACTACCCCACTCTTGACATGACAGTAACACCAAGGTTCAATCCTACCACCACCCCACTCACAACATGACAGTAACACCAAGGTTCAATACTACCACCATCTCACTCCCAACATGACAGTTACACCAAGGTTCAATCCTACCACCACCCCACTCGCGAAATGACAGTAACACCAAGGTTCAATCCTACCACCACCCAACTCCTTGCATGACAGTAACACCAAGGTTCAATCCTACCACCACCCCACTCCTAGCATGACAGTAACACCAAGGTTCAATCCTACCACCACCCCACTCCTAGCATGACAGTAACACCAAGGTTCACTCCTACCACCACCCCTATCCTAGCATGACAGTAACACCAAGGTTCAATCCAACCACCACCCCACTCCCAACATGACATTAACACCAAGGTTCAATCATACCACCACCTTACTCCCAACATGACAGTAACACCAAGGTTCAATACTACCACCACCCCACTCCCGACATGACAGTAACACCAAGGTTTAATCCTACCACCACCTCACTCCCAACATGACAGTAACACCAAGGTCAAGGTTCAATCCTACCACCACCTCACTCCCAACATGACAGTAACACCAAGGTTCAATCCTACCACCACCTTACTCCAAACATGAATGTAACACCAAGGTTCAATACTACCACCACCCCACTCCTGACATGACAGTAACACCAAGGTTCAATCCTACCACCACCTCACTCCCAACATGACAGTAACACCAAAGTCAAGGTTCAATCCTACCACCACCTCACTCCCAACATGACAGTAACACCAAGGTCAAGGTTCAATCCTACCACCACTTCACTCCGGACATGACAGTAGCACCAAGGTTCAATTCTACCACCACTTCACTCCGGACATGACAGTAGCACCAAGGTTCTATTCTACCACCACTTCACTCCGGACATGACAGTAGCACCAAGGTTCAATTCTACCACCACTTCACTCCGTACATGACAGTAGCACCAAGGTTCAATTCTACCACCACTTCACTCCGGACATGACAGTAGCACCAAGGTTCAATTCTACCACCACTTCACTCCGGACATGACAGTAGCACCAAGGTTCAATTCTACCACCACTTCACTCCGGACATGACAGTAGCACCAAGGTTCAATTCTACCACCACTTCACTCCGTACATGACAGTAGCACCAAGGTTCAATTCTACCACCACTTCACTCCGGACATGACAGTAGCACCAAGGTTCAATTCTACCACCACTTCACTCCGGACATGACAGTAGCACCAAGGTTCAATTCTACCACCACTTCACTCCGGACATGACAGTAGCACCAAGGTTCAAGTCTACCACCACTTCACTCCGGACATGACAGTAACACAAGGGTTCAATTCTACCACCACTTCACTCCCGACATGACAGTAACACCAAGGTTCAATCCTACCACCACCCCACTGGCGAAATGACAGTAACACCAAGGTTCAATACTACCACCACCCCACTCCCAACATGACAGTAACACCAAGGTTCAATCCTACCACCACCCTCACTCCCAACATGACAGTAACACCAAGGTTCAATCCTACCACCACCCCACTCCCGACATGACAGTAACACCAAGGTTCAATCCTACCACCTCCCCACTCCCAACATGACAGTAACACCAAGGTTCAATTCTACCACCACTTCACTCCCGACATGACAGTAACACCAAGGTTCAATCCTACCACCACCCCACTCGCGAAATGACAGTTACACCAAGGTTCAATACTACCACCACCCCACTCCCGACATGACAGTAACACCAAGGTTCAATCCTACCACCACCCCACTCCCGACATGACAGTAACACCAAGGTTCAATCCTACCACCACCCCACTCCCAACATGACAGTAACACCAAGGTTCAATCCTACCACCATCCCACTCCCGACATGACAGTAACAACAAAGATTTAATCCTACCACCACCTCACTCCCAACATGACAGTAACACCAAGGTTCAATCCTACCACCACCCCACTCCCGACATGACAGTAACACCAAGGTTCAATCCTACCACCTCCCCACTCCCAACATGACAGTAACACCAAGGTTCAATGCTACCACCACTTCACTCCCGACATGACAGTAACACCAAGGTTCAATCCTACCACCACCCCACTCGCGAAATGACAGTTACACCAAGGTTCAATACTACCACCACCCCACTCCCAACATGACAGTAACACCAAGGTTCAATCCTACCACCACCCCACTCCCGACATGACAGTAACACCAAGGTTCAATCCTACCATCACCCCACTCCCAACATGACAGTAACACCAAGGTTCAATCCTACCACCATCCCACTCCCGACATGACAGTAACAACAAGGTTTAATCCTACCACCACCTCAATCCCAACATGACAGTAACACCAAGGTTCAATCCTACCACCACTCCACTCCAACATGACAGTAACACCAAGGTTCAATCCTACCACCACCCCACTCCCGACATGACAGTAACACCAAGGTTCAATCCTACCACTACCCCTCTCCAAACTAGACAGTAACACCAAGGTTCAATCCTACCACCACCCCACTCCAAACTAGACAGTAACACCAAGGTTCAATTCTACCACCACCCCACTCCGGACATGACAGTAACACCAAGGTTCAATCCTACCACCATCCCCACTCCCGACATGACAGTAACACCAAGGTTCAATCCTACCACCACCCCACTCCCAACATGACAGTAACACCAAGGTTCAATCCTACCACCACCCCACTCCCAACATGACAGTAACACCAAGGTTCAATCCTACCACCACCCCACTCCCGACATGACAGTAACACCAAGGTTCAATCCTACCACCACCCCACTCCCAACATGACAGTAACACCAAGGTTCAATCCTACCACCACCCCACTCCCGACATGACAGTAACACCAAGGTTCAATCCTACCACCACCCCACTCCCGACATGACAGTAACACCAAGGTTCAATCCTACCACCACCCCACTCCGACATGACAGTTACACCAAGGTTCAATCCTACCACCACCCCACTCCCAACATGACAGTAACACCAAGGTTCAATCCTACCACCACCCCACTCCCGACATGACAGTAACAACAAGGTTCAATCCTACCACCACCTCACTCCCAACATGACAGTAACACCAAGGTTCAATCCTACCACCACCCCACTCCCGACATGACAGTAACACCAAGGTTCAATCCTACCACCACCCCACTCCCAACATGACAGTAACACCAAGGTTCAATCCTACCACCACCCCACTCGCGAAATGACAGTTACACCAAGGTTCAATCCTACCACCACCCCACTCCCGACATGACAGTAACACCAAGGTTCAATACTACCACCACCCCACTCCCGACATGACAGTAACACCAAGGTTTATTCCTACCACCACCTCACTCCCAACATGACAGTAACACCAAGGTTCAATCCTACCATCACCCCACTCCCAACATGACAGTAACACCAAGGTTCAATCCTACCACCATCCCACTCCCGACATGACAGTAACAACAAGGTTTAATCCTACCACCACCTCAATCCCAACATGACAGTAACACCAAGGTTCAATCCTACCACCTCCCCACTCCCAACATGACAGTAACACCAAGGTTCAATCCTACCACCACCCCACTCCCAACATGACAGTCACACCAAGGTTCAATCATACCACCTCCCCACTCCCAATATGACAGTAACACCAAGGTTCAATCCTACCATCACCCCACTCCCAACATGACAGTAACACCAAGGTTCAATCCTACCACCATCCCCACTCCCGACATGACAGTAACAACAAGGTTCAATCCTACCACCACCTCACTCCCAACATGACAGTAACACCAAGGTTCAATCCTACCACCACCTCACTCCCAACATGACAGTAACACCAAGGTTCAATCCTACCACCACCTCACTCCCAACATGACAGTAACACCAAGGTTTCAATCCTACCACCACCTCACTCCCAACATGACAGTAACACCAAGGTTCAATCCTACCACCATCCCCACTCCCGACATGACAGTAACACCAAGGTTTCAATCCTACCACCACCTCACTCCCAACATGACAGTAACACCAAGGTTCAATCCTACCACCACCCCACTCCAACATGACAGTAACACCAAGGTTCAATCCTACCACCACCCCACTCCCAACATGACAGTAACACCAAGGTTCAATCCTACCACCACCCCACTCCCGACATGACAGTAACACCAAGGTTCAATCCTACCACCACCTCACTCCGACATGACAGTAACACCAAGGTTCAATCCTACCACCACCCCACTCCCGACATGACAGTAACACCAAGGTTCAATCCTACCACCACCCCACTCCCAACATGACAGTAACACCAAGGTTCAATCCTACCACCACCCCACTCCCAACATGACAGTAACACCAAGGTTCAATCTACCACCACCCCACTCCCGACATGACAGTAACACCAAGGTTCAATCCTACCACCACCCCACTCCCAACATGACAGTAACACCAAGGTTCAATCCTACCACCACCCCACTCCGACATGACAGTAACACCAAGGTTCAATCCTACCACCACCCCACTCCCAAACATGACAGTAACACCAAGGTTCAATCCTACCACCACCCCACTCCCAACATGACAGTAACACCAAGGTTCAATCCTACCACCACCCCACTCCCAACATGACAGTAACACCAAGGTTCAATTCTACCACCACCTCACTCCCGACATGACAGTAACACCAAGGTTCAATCCTACCACCACCTCACTCCCGACATGACAGTAACACCAAGGTTCAATCCTACCACCACCTCACTCCCGACATGACAGTAACACCAAGGTTCAATCCTACCACCACCTCACTCCCGACATGACAGTAACACCAAGGTTCAATCCTACCACCACCTCACTCCCGACATGACAGTAACACCAAGGTTCAATCCTACCACCACCTCACTCCCGACATGACAGTAACACCAAGGTTCAATCCTACCACCACCTCACTCCCGACATGACAGTAACACCAAGGTTCAATCCTACCACCACCTCACTCCCGACATGACAGTAACACCAAGGTTCAATCCTACCACCACTCCACTCCCGACATGACAGTAACACCAAGGTTCAATCCTACCACCACCCCACTCCCGACATGACAGTAACACCAAGGTTCAATCCTACCACCACCCCACTCCAAACATGACAGTAACACCAAGGTTCAATCCTACCACCACCCCACTCCCAACATGACAGTAACACCAAGGTTCAATCCTACCACCATCCCCACTCCCGACATGACAGTAACAACAAGGTTCAATCCTACCACCACCCTCACTCCCAACATGACAGTAACACCAAGGTTCAATCCTACCACCACTCCCACTCCCAACATGACAGTAACACCAAGGTTCAATCCTACCACCACCCCACTCCCGACATGACAGTAACACCAAGGTTCAATCCTACCACCACCCCACTCCCGACATGACAGTAACACCAAGGTTCAATCCTACCACCACCCCACTCCCAACATGACAGTAACACCAAGGTTCAATCCTACCACCACCCCACTCCCGACATGACAGTAACACCAAGGTTTAATCCTACCACCACCCTCACTCCCAACATGACAGTAACACCAAGGTTCAATCCTACCACCACCCCACTCCCGACATGACAGTAACACCAAGGTTCAATCCTACCACCTCCCCACTCCCAACATGACAGTAACACCAAGGTTCAATCCTACCACCACCCCACTCGCGAAATGACAGTTACACCAAGGTTCAATACTACCACCACCCCACTCCCGACATGACAGTAACACCAAGGTTCAATCCTACCACCACCCCACTCCCGACATGACAGTTACACCAAGGTTCAATACTACCACCACCCCACTCCCGACATGACAGTAACACCAAGGTTCAATCCTACCACCACCCCACTCGCGAAATGACAGTTACACCAAGGTTCAATACTACCACCACCCCACTCCCAACATGACAGTAACACCAAGGTTCAATCCTACCACCACCCCACTCCCGACATGACAGTAACACCAAGGTTCAATCCTACCACCACCCCACTCCCAACATGACAGTAACACCAAGGTTCAATTCTACCACCACCCCACTCCCGACATGACAGTAACACCAAGGTTCAATCCTACCACCACCCCACTCCCGAAATGACAGTAACACCAAGGTTCAATACTACCACCACCCCACTCCCAACATGACAGTAACACCAAGGTTCAATCCTACCACCACCCCACTCCCGACATGACAGTAACACCAAGGTTCAATCCTACCACCACCCCACTCCCAACATGACAGTAACACCAAGGTTCAATCCTACCACCACCCCACTCCCGACATGACAGTAACACCAAGGTTCAATCCTACCACCACCCTCACTCCCAACATGACAGTAACACCAAGGTTCAATCCTACCACCACCCCACTCCCAACATGACAGTAACACCAAGGTTCAATCCTACCACCATCCCCACTCCCGACATGACAGTAACACCAAGGTTCAATCCTACCACCACCTCACTCCCAACATGACAGTAACACCAAGGTTCAATCCTACCACCACCCCACTCCCAACATGACAGTAACACCAAGGTTCAATCCTACCACCACCCCACTCCCAACATGACAGTAACACCAAGGTTCAATCCTACCACCACCCCACTCCCGACATGACAGTAACACCAAGGTTCAATCCTACCACCACCCCACTCCCGACATGACAGTAACACCAAGGTTCAATCCTACCACCACCCCACTCCCGACATGACAGTAACACCAAGGTTCAATCCTACCACCACCCCACTCCCAACATGACAGTAACACCAAGGTTCAATCCTACCACCACCCCACTCCCGACATGACAGTAACACCAAGGTTCAATCCTACCACCACCCCACTCCCGACATGACAGTAACACCAAGGTTCAATCCTACCACCACCCCACTCCCAACATGACAGTAACACCAAGGTTCAATCCTACCACCACCCCACTCCCGACATGACAGTAACACCAAGGTTCAATCCTACCACCACCCCACTCCCGACATGACAGTAACACCAAGGTTCAATCCTACCACCACCCCACTCCCACATGACAGTAACACCAAGGTTCAATCCTACCACCACCCCACTCCAACATGACAGTAACACCAAGGTTCAATCCTACCACCACCCCACTCCCAACATGACAGTAACACCAAGGTTCAATCCTACCACCACCCCACTCCCGACATGACAGTAACACCAAGGTTCAATCCTACCACCACCCCACTCCCGACATGACAGTAACACCAAGGTTCAATCCTACCACCACCCCACTCCCAACATGACAGTAACACCAAGGTTCAATCCTACCACCACCCCACTCCCGACATGACAGTAACACCAAGGTTCAATCCTACCACCACCCCACTCCCAACATGACAGTAACACCAAGGTTCAATCCTACCACCACCCACTCCCGACATGACAGTAACACCAAGGTTCAATCCTACCACCACCCCACTCCCAACATGACAGTAACACCAAGGTTCAATCCTACCACCACCCCACTCCCGACATGACAGTAACACCAAGGTTCAATCCTACCACCACCCCACTCCCAACATGACAGTAACACCAAGGTTCAATCCTACCACCACCCACTCCCGACATGACAGTAACACCAAGGTTCAATCCTACCACCACCCCACTCCCGACATGACAGTAACACCAAGGTTCAATCCTACCACCACCCCACTCCCAACATGACAGTAACACCAAGGTTCAATCCTACCACCACCCCACTCCCGACATGACAGTAACACCAAGGTTCAATCCTACCACCACCCCACTCCCAACATGACAGTAACACCAAGGTTCAATCCTACCACCACCCCACTCCCGACATGACAGTAACACCAAGGTTCAATCCTACCACCACCCCACTCCCAACATGACAGTAACACCAAGGTTCAATCCTACCACCACCCCACTCCCGACATGACAGTAACACCAAGGTTCAATCCTACCACCACCCCACTCCCAACATGACAGTAACACCAAGGTTCAATCCTACCACCACCCCACTCCCGACATGACAGTAACACCAAGGTTCAATCCTACCACCACCCCACTCCCAACATGACAGTAACACCAAGGTTCAATCCTACCACCACCCCACTCCCGACATGACAGTAACACCAAGGTTCAATCCTACCACCACCCCACTCCCGACATGACAGTAACACCAAGGTTCAATCCTACCACCACCCCACTCCCGACATGACAGTAACACCAAGGTTCAATCCTACCACCACCCCACTCCCGACATGACAGTAACACCAAGGTTCAATCCTACCACCACCCCACTCCCGACATGACAGTAACACCAAGGTTCAATCCTACCACCACCCCACTCCCAACATGACAGTAACACCAAGGTTCAATCCTACCACCATCCCCACTCCCGACATGACAGTAACACCAAGGTTCAATCCTACCACCACCCCACTCCCACATGACAGTAACACCAAGGTTCAATCCTACCACCACCCCACTCCCGACATGACAGTAACACCAAGGTTCAATCCTACCACCACCCCACTCCGACATGACAGTAACACCAAGGTTCAATCCTACCACCACCCCACTCCCAACATGACAGTAACACCAAGGTTCAATCCTACCACCACCCCACTCCGACATGACAGTAACACCAAGGTTCAATCCTACCACCACCCCACTCCCAACATGACAGTAACACCAAGGTTCAATCCTACCACCACCCCACTCCCGACATGACAGTAACACCAAGGTTCAATCCTACCACCACCCCACTCCCAACATGACAGTAACACCAAGGTTCAATCCTACCACCACCCCACTCCAACATGACAGTAACACCAAGGTTCAATCCTACCACCACCCCACTCCCAACATGACAGTAACACCAAGGTTCAATCCTACCACCACCCCACTCCCGACATGACAGTAACACCAAGGTTCAATCCTACCACCACCCCACTCCCAACATGACAGTAACACCAAGGTTCAATCCTACCACCACCCCACTCCCGACATGACAGTAACACCAAGGTTCAATCCTACCACCACCCCACTCCCGACATGACAGTAACACCAAGGTTCAATCCTACCACCACCCCACTCCCAACATGACAGTAACACCAAGGTTCAATCCTACCACCACCCCACTCCCAACATGACAGTAACACCAAGGTTCAATCCTACCACCACCTCACTCCCGACATGACAGTAACACCAAGGTTCAATCCTACCACCACCCCACTCCCGAAATGACAGTAACACCAAGGTTCAATCCTACCACCACCCCACTCCCAACATGACAGTAACACCAAGGTTCAATCCTACCACCACCCCACTCCCGACATGACAGTAACACCAAGGTTCAATCCTACCACCACCCCACTCCCAACATGACAGTAACACCAAGGTTCAATCCTACCACCATCCCCACTCCCGACATGACAGTAACAACAAGGTTTAATCCTACCACCACCTCACTCCCAACATGACAGTAACACCAAGGTTCAATCCTACCACCACCCCACTCCCAACATGACAGTAACACCAAGGTTCAATCCTACCACCATCCCCACTCCCGACATGACAGTAACACCAAGGTTCAATCCTACCACCACCTCACTCCCAACATGACAGTAACACCAAGGTTCAATCCTACCACCACCCCACTCCCAACATGACAGTAACACCAAGGTTCAATCCTACCACCACCCCACTCCCAACATGACAGTCACAACAAGGTTCAATCCTACCACCACCCCACTCCCAACATGACAGTAACACCAAGGTTCAATCCTACCACCACTCCACTCCCAACATGACAGTAACACCAAGGTTCAATCCTACCACCACCCCACTCCCGACATGACAGTAACACCAAGGTTCAATCCCGACCACTACCCCTCACCAAACTAGACAGTAACACCAAGGTTCAATCCTACCACCACTTCACTCCGGACATGACAGTAGCACCAAGGTTCAATTCTACCACCACTTCACTCCCGGACATGACAGTAACACCAAGGTTCAATCCTACCACTACCCCTCACCAAACTAGACAGTAACAACCAAGGTTCAATCCTACCACCACTTCACTCCGGACATGACAGTAGCACCAAGGTTCAATTCTACCACCACTTCACTCCGGACATGACAGTAGCACCAAGGTTCAATTCTACCACCACTTCACTCCGGACATGACAGTAGCACCAAGGTTCACTCCTACCACCACCTCACTCCCGACATGACAGTAACACCAAGGTTCAATCTACCACCACTTCACTCCGGACATGACAGTAACACCAAGGTTCACTCCTACCACCACCTAACTCCCGACATGACAGTAACACCAAGGTTCAAGTCTACCACCACTTCACTCCGGACATGACAGTAACACAAAGGGTTCAATTCTACCACCACTCCACTCCCGACATGACAGTAACACCAAGGTTCAATCCTACCACCACCCCACTCCGAAATGACAGTAACACCAAGGTTCAATCCTACCACCACCCCACTCCCAACATGACAGTAACACCAAGGTTCAATCCTACCACCACCTCACTCCCAACATGACAGTAACACCAAGGTTCAATCCTACCACCACCCCACTCCCGACATGACAGTAACACCAAGGTTCAATCCTACCACCTCCCCACTCCCAACATGACAGTAACACCAAGGTTCAATCCTACCACCACCTCACTCCCGACATGACAGTAACACCAAGGTTCAATCCTACCACCACCCCACTCCCGAAATGACAGTAACACCAAGGTTCAATCCTACCACCACCCCACTCCCAACATGACAGTAACACCAAGGTTCAATCCTACCACCACCCCACTCCCGACATGACAGTAACACCAAGGTTCAATCCTACCACCACCCCACTCCCAACATGACAGTAACACCAAGGTTCAATCCTACCACCATCCCCACTCCCGACATGACAGTAACAACAAGTTTAATCCTACCACCACCTCACTCCCAACATGACAGTAACACCAAGGTTCAATCCTACCACCACCCCACTCCCGACATGACAGTAACACCAAGGTTCAATCCTACCACCTCCCCACTCCCAACATGACAGTAACACCAAGGTTCAATTCTACCACCACTTCACTCCCGACATGACATTAACACCAAGGTTCAATCCTACCACCACCCCACTCGCGAAATGACAGTTACACCAAGGTTCAATACTACCACCACCCCACTCCCAACATGACAGTAACACCAAGGTTCAATCCTACCACCACCCCACTCCCGACATGACAGTAACACCAAGGTTCAATCCTACCATCACCCCACTCCCAACATGACAGTAACACCAAGGTTCAATCCTACCACCATCCCACTCCCGACATGACAGTAACAACAAGGTTTAATCCTACCACCACCTCAATCCCAACATGACAGTAACACCAAGGTTCAATCCTACCACCACTCCACTCCCAACATGACAGTACACCAAGGTTCAATCCTACCACCACCCCACTCCCGACATGACAGTAACACCAAGGTTCAATCCTACCACTACCCCTCTCCAAACATAGACAGTAACACCAAGGTTCAATCCTACCACCACCCCACTCCAAACTAGACAGTAACACCAAGGTTCAATTCTTCCACCACCCCAGTCCGGACATGACAGTAGTACCAAGGTTCAATCCTAC